>PVJS01002309.1:0-85850 GCA_004027185.1 Glis glis | reverse complement strand
GAGAGAGAGAGAGAGAGAGAGAGAGAGAGAGCTGAGGCTGGCCGCGAACCCGGATCCTACGGTCTCCGCCTCCCAAAGTACTGGGATTACAAGCATGTGCCACCACGCCCGGCC
Organism: Glis glis; assembly: GCA_004027185.1. Taxonomy (NCBI): domain Eukaryota; kingdom Metazoa; phylum Chordata; class Mammalia; order Rodentia; family Gliridae; genus Glis; species Glis glis. The sequence goes on along the minus strand of PVJS01002309.1, from coordinate 85,736 downwards.
CTTATGGGGCATGTTTTTATTGACTGGAATTTCTGTTGTCACTGACAGTTTCAAGCTTTTCAGATCTTGTAATTTTTTACTGGATGCTAGTCACTGTAAGGGAGTAGTAGTTCCTCTTATACACAGGGGATATGTTCTAAGATTCTGAATGGATGCCTGGAATCACAGATCGTACCAAACTGTATATACACTATGTCTCTTCCTATATACACATACCTATAATAAATTTTAATTAAATTAGGTTCAGCAGAGATTAACAGTAATAACCAATAGTAAAATAAAACCACTGTAGCCGGGCGTGGTGGCGCACACTTGTAATCCCAGTACTTGGGAGGCTGAGACAGGAGGATCCGGGTTTGCGGCCAGCCTCAGCTCTCTCTGTCTCTCTCTCTCTCTCTCTCTCTGTCTCTCTCTCTCTCTTTCCTTAGTGAGGCTCTCCACAACTTCGTGAGACCCAGTTCAAAATAAATTATAAAAAATAGGGCCGGGAGCCTTAAACTTTACGAATTATTTATTTCTGAAATTTTTCATTTAATAGTTTTGGACCATAATTGACCATAGGTAATTAAAACTCCCAGAAGCAAAACCACAGATAAGATGGGATTGTAGTGCTGTGCTACTTGGTGCCTGGATTTTGTTGTCTTCCCTTAAAAGCCGTTGACTTTTGTTCTGACCGTTAACTACTAGTGGATGAGCTAGAAACTTTTGAGACATATGCTTCAGCTCTGTTTGGGTGGTCAGTCATAGTCCTTCCCCTAGGGCTAGTTTACCTGTGGGATTCTAGTCCTGGGTTTGTTCTTTTCCTGAAATGAAGGCCCAGGGATTCAGTGTGACCTCTTCACTCTGGCTTATCAGATGTCTCCCAACCCAGTTGGAGCTCCAGTAGCTATTTGTCTATAGAAGCCTAGTTTTTTTTTTTTTTTTTTTTTTTTTTTTTTTTTTTTTTTTTTTTTTTTTTTTTTTTTTTTTTTTTTTTTTTTTTGCGGTACCGGGGATTGAACCCGGGGCGTTCTACCTCCGAGCTACACCCCCAGCCCTATTTTTTATTCTTTATTTGGAAACAGGGTCTCGCTAAGTTGTGGAGGGCCTCACTAAGTAGCTGAGGCTGACCGCGAACCCGGATCCTCCGGTCTCAGCCTCCCAAGTACTGGGATGACAAGTGTGCCTAGGTTTTTAAAAAGCCATAATTGTTCTCTGTGAGGCCTCGTGGAATCGCATCCTACACATGTGCAGCTTGGTAGTCACACAGAAGCTCAGGAGGGCCCTGGTGCAGGCTTGTAGAACTCTTTTCTTGCAAATCCCAAATTGTCGACTACTGATGTAGGTGCTCTCTTAAGTCTCTGTCTCCTTGGCTTAGAGAAATTGCTCTTCTCAGATTCCCCTCCCTGAAATGGGGTCAGAAATTTGCTTTGGGCACAAAGCTCAGGAAATAATATTTCTTTTTATTTTAATCTGTAGTTTGTGCTTATTGGGACATAATGTAGGTTAAGCCACTGCCCTGGGTAATAGAGTAGGAGAAGACTTTAGGATAGAGAAAACTTCCAGAATTTTTAGGCTTCCTTATTATATACTTTAAGTACAAATCAGGGATCTGAGTATGCTACTTTGTTTAAAATGCTTCTCAATACCTTTATTGTTGTAATTAATAATTTACAGCATTTTTCTTTTGAGGTTGGTGGTTGACTGGATACTTATTCCCAAAAAAACTAGAGGGCTGGGGTTAGTGGATATTCCTAATTAACTGAAGAAAACTGAATTTCAGAATGCAAACTGTCCTGTGTTGTCACTCTAGGTATCATTTTATATATTTAGAGCAAAGAAAATTTTATAGATTTTTAATGATCTAAAATTTAAGAGGTAATATTTCTTTTATAGTTCATGTGTTGCCCAATAATGTTTAATAATAGTCATTAAGCGATTCTGTTATTGTGTGAACAAACTAAGATGGCTATGTTGTATTAGGCAATATAATCTTATGGGACCACTATTGAACATGTGGCCCATTGTTGAACAAAAGAGTGTTATGAAACACATGACTATAGAACTATATGAATTGGTAAGTAAGGGCTCAGGAAAATCCCCAGGTTAAGTATTATGGTGGTGAAGAAGCCAACAAAATCGGTACATTTTGATTCTCTTAAGGTCGCTTCTGTGGCAATTCAGTTATCACAAAAATGAGCTAAAATATCCAAGAAAAATGCATAAGTACATTTAAAACATAGGAAAAATGGTTTTGTTCTTTTGCAGAAAGCAGACATGAATAATTATCTGAAGTTGGAAGGCTGGATAAAATCTTCACAGACGTATGAGTCTGTATGAGAAAAGACCACATCCATAATCATTACACATGTCGGTGCCTCGTCTTCCCAAATTTCTTCAGTAGAAAAAGTCTAGAATTTATTTTGTTTTTAAACCTTTTCTCTGAAGGAATTTTTTTCCTTAGTTAAATTTGAGCAATATTGTGACATTTCAGATCCTGTATCTCAAGGTAGAATGAGAACCAGAATCCTATTACCATAGTTAGGCACTGAAAATATTTTTAAAAACTTGTGTCATGATATACTTTCTGTTTATACTACACTTAAGAGTATATCTGTGTGATTGTTGAATTCAGATATACAATATATCAATTGAACTAGTGACACTTGAATAGAGTTTTATGGCTTGCAAAGTATTTTTCTTTATTTTAATCCTTATCTTACTACCCAGAGAAAGATATTGTAGAGACCTGTGATACCTACAGATTTCTCTGCCTAGCACTTTTTCCTCTTCCCATTCTGCCGCCAGTAACTCCTTTTCAGCTTTCCTTTGGGGGAATCTCTGCCCTGTTTACATGGTTCCTCGAGGGCCAATACAGTCCCCTGCTGTCCCCTACCTATTGTTCTCTGGTGCTCACTAAAACAACCACCCTCACCTTCCTATTCACAGTGTACCAATAAATAAATTAATAACAAGAAGAGAAAAGAAAATATAAAAATGTGCAATTTCCAGTGGGAAAAAAAAGAAAAGAAATTGCCTGCAATTCCAGTGGGGCCTGTATGAGCCTTCCGTGGCACTTTCCTGATGAAGTTAATATTGAGAAAAGGCCCTATTGTCTTTAGAATCCTGTTACTGGACAAATATAAATGTGGAGCTGCACGGAATCTCCGAATTGTCTAGGGTAGGGAAAAGTGTGGTTAACATGTTGAGACGAGTGTAGATGAAGTAGAGGTAAGAATTTCCCCATGGGTCGAACTCCTAGATCTAACCATATTTGAACTTGTTTCATGAGCTGATCAATTCCTTTTTCTTTAAGCTCCTTTAAGATGGGATTTTTCCTTCACAACCTAAACAATTTTCTGCATTACAGAAATTTTTGTTTCATTTTACAGGTGCAAAAAACCCTGAGGTTTTGTGAGGCTATAAACAATTTAACATCTATCTGTATTTTGGGAGACTTGAATAAAACTCATTCATTCTCATTTCAGTTAATCATTCTGTCAGTTACCCTGGTGCTCATGAATGAATGTCTGCTTTTTTTTATTTTTTTTTTTTTGCTTTGTCTTACTTTTTGGTGAGCGATCTTAGCTCTTTCCCTCTACGAGAGTTTGCTGATGTGTCTGCATGGTCTTTTCTTTTTTTTTTTTTTTTTTTTTTTTTGTGGTACCAGGGATTGAACCCAGGGGCATTCTACCTCCGAGCTACACCCCCAGCCCTATTTTTTATCCTTAATTTTTATTTATTTATTTATTTTTTTTGCGGTACTGGGGATTGAACGCAGGGGCGTTCTACCTCCGTGCTACACCCCCGGCCCTATTTTTTATACTTTATTTTGAAACCGGGTCTCACGAAGTTGAGGAGGGCCTCACTAAGTAGAGAGAGAAAGAGAGAGACAGCGAGAGGGAGAGAGAGCGAGATAGCTGAGGCTGGCTGCGAACCCGGATCCTCCAGTCTCTGCCTCCCAAAGTGCTGGGATTACAAGCGTGCGCCACCACGCATGGCCTATCCTTTATTTTGAAACTGGGTCTCACGAAGTTGTGGAGGGCCTCACTAAGTAGCTGAGGCTGGCCGCGAACCCGGATCCTCCATTCTCCGCCTCCCAAGTACTGGGATTACAAAGGTGAGCCACCATGCCCGGCCTGCACGGCCTTTTCTGCTTGTGTCCAGGCAGATGGGGATCTGTGTGGCTCCCTGGCTCTATGTGACACTCTACCTGCACTGTCTCCTCAAGCCCAGATTGCCACGCCAAGGTGTTCAGTTTACAACAGATTATCTCTAGAATCGCCTCCCCACACTCGAATCATTTTAAATCCGACTCTGAAGGTGATCAGGACCAATCCAAGCTCAGCATCTCATTTTACAACATTGCAGAATCTTTCAAAAGATGCCCTTTGGTGGCCTGTGGAGGTGGAAGATGGGATTCTCCCCTTTGTTACAGCATGGCTTGGCTGGCCTATACCTCCCTAGACAGTCCCCTGCCATCCTATGAGACCAAATGGCAGAGAAATGGGTTTAAAATTGAGGGGGAAATACTTCCACAGCTTGTGGACAATACGAAAACAAAAGGAACAAGTAATGTGATTCCTCAAAGGTTAAATACAGTAGTGCCTCCCAGTTTGGCTTTGCTGGACAAAGAGCTGCTCTTTAAGTGAATTTTGAAGAAACACTTTAAGCACCAAAAGCTGTTTACAAAAATCTGTTTGACAATTATGAGATTGGGCCCTTTCTAAGATCTCTTGCAAATCCTCTGGCTCTGCTCTGTGACTCAGAGCTCTCCAAATGCGATCAATCTCCTTAGAGACTCACGGGCTTCCTTTTTAAAATTTTTATTTTTATTTTTTTTAGGTAGCTTATGAACAAATTTATTTCCAACAGTTCTAGGGTCCTTTTTTATTGTTTCTGGGTGACCACATAATAGAGTACTATATGCTTGTTTATAAATCCATCCTACCTTTAAAAAGTACTAGATTTCTTGAGCATTTTTAAAAGCAAATTTTCTCTATCAACCAACCACTCCTTTTCATGGCTGTTTGTGTGTTCTTTGCTGTGGCTTTAAGTTTTTTGTCTTACTTTATGCATGGTCAGCACAAGGCTGTCTCCAGAAGTCTCTGATGGAGTGGAGAGTAAAGAATTTGTAACATCTTCTTCTCTTTAACCACATAGATATATCTTCCATATATCTCTTGTTCCAAGGTGGGCTTGGACACAAAGGATCACTGGATCGCAGGGAGAAAGAAGTAAAACTTGGCCAAACACCTGCCCAATATTGATAATTGTAGTTTTGCTGGCCACTTGTGGTATTGTGCCATATCTCATTTAAACCTTAAGACAAGGCTTAGAGAAAGATTTGCCAGGCATAGTGCTAAATGCTTTATCCATATTATCTCATTTAAAACTTAAACATTTCAATGAGTCTCAGGGGAGGAAGGTGACTTAGATTTTAGACAGAGGTATAGATTTCGACCTCTGTGCACTGGATCCTGGGGTAGATTTGGCCACACAATGTAGTGACAAATTCTGTTAGGTAAGGTTCTATTTAACAAGATTTATTACCCAGGGTCATAGAGAAAATGGCAGAAGATTCAGTTTTATGATTCCAGAAGTCAGTCAGCCTATCTACATTCTACCTAGCTTCTCCACTTAATGTAAGCTTCTTCTAGGACTCAGTCTTCCTGTGTCTAGCTCTTATTTCCTGAGATTCTTTACCCACATATTCTACTTATCTATAGGCAAATCTCCTGTGCTTCCAGCAATTCCTACCTGACTTCCAATCTATATATGCACCTGCTATATCTAAGGCATAGTAAAATAAGATCAGGCAGTTAAAGTGCTTATTACAGGTTATCAGGACAACAACAATTCTTTATGGGATACCATGGTTTAGATAACACAGAAAACTATGTACCAGATTTGACCACACCACACTGGATCCTGGGATAATTTGGTATCACAGTCTGGAATTATGAGTTCTATTATGTAACCATATTAAAATAAGGACTTTATTGTCCAGATATAGTAAAGAATCTTATAACCAAATTGCATAATGATGGCCCATGCATCGGTGCATGGAGGTATCACTCCTCCCCCATATCGCTATCAAGAGCGATTTAGAATCTGGGAGATACAGTAGACCTTATTTAATGGTTAGACTTGATAGAAATTGTTTTGGAAATAAACTTCAGAGTATTTTTTCTTCTAGGTGACATTACAAATTAAATATAGGTCCAGGCTTAGTTTTCACATGGAGATAGTAACTATGGGTGGGAAGGTGGTCTCACAGGTCCGTCAGTTTATCTGTTCAGATTACAAACCCTCTGATCTGCAAGTGAGGTCCAGAATTCAAAAGGGGAATTAAAGCAAAGAGTGCTGCAATTCATTATCCACGCTGGAAAACTGACCGTGTGTCCTATAGTTGATGGGTTGCTGGTGTCGTGGGTTCATGTTTAGTATCCATATCTCATGGAGTCCAGTGGATCTGGGCTAACTTGAAGACAGTAGTAGGTTTTATCCACCATAATTCATCCATCTTGCTGAGTACCTCCTGAGTAAAACAATGCAAATTTATTATCTGATAGTTCTGGAGGTCCAAAGTCTGAAATGAATTTTGCGTGGCTAAAACTGAGTTGTCAACAGGGCTGGCTCCCTTCTGGAGGCTGTAAGAGAGAGTCTGTTTTCTGTTTTTTTTTTTTTTTCTTTTAGACTCTTCTAGAGGCTGTCCTCATTCCTTGGCTCATCATTTTTTCTCGCTCTGTTTCTGTCCTCACATGGTCTTCTCCGACCTTCCTGCATTAGTCTTTCAAGGATCCTTGTGATTACATTGAACATACCCGGATAATCTCCCCATTTCAAGATCCTTCACATAATCACATCGGCAAAATTCCTTTGCCATGTAAGGCAATGTATTCACAGGGTCTGGGGATTAGGACTTGGGCATCTTTGGGACCATTATCCAGTCTACCACACCTCTGTCTTATGGAGGACTGTTCAAAGAAAAAGATCAGATCTGTAGTATCACAGTATGAACATGAAACAGCAGATTTGACTTCATTCTTGAACCTGACATTACACTCACTGTTAGCATGAACAAAATATGTCACTTTTGGAGAGAATGATACAGTTGGGATTTTGAATTAATCCACTAATCTCTCTCCCAGCTGTAACATTGTATACCTTGACAAATTTATTTATGTTGAAATATAAATAACTTGAAGCAATTTTACAATGGACTAGACTTTTTTTCCCCAAAGGATTGACTTTATACTAAAAGTAATAGTTCGTCACATTTGATGTGAGAAGCATTTTTCTTTAGACAAAGAGACATGTTCACAATGACTGGAACCAGACCATAAAGGCAAACATGCTCTCCCTCCAGTATTAAGGCGTTTCCAACTTGGGGCTAGTCATGCACATGAATATGGAGGCCAAGGTTTCTCAACCTGTGTATATGGATCACCTGCATGAACATCACCTGAGACACTTGTTAAAAATGGGCATTTCTGGTCTCTGTCCCAGACCTATACCATAGGGCCAATGATTGGTATATATTGAGTGGCTCAAAGTACATCATTTGAACAATAAAGGTTGAGAATTATTGAAAAATAAGCACAATTCATTATAGCAGATAGTATTGTAAAATTCACAACTTGCTAGAATTGAGGTTATCCCCATTCCCTTTTTCAACTTACATATTCATAGATCCTGTAAGAAATCTAACACTTAGAGAAGTAAAATTTCTTGCATAAGACTCAACAAGTGCTTTGATGCAGAGTTAAGACAACAGGTAATCTTTTTACTTCATGTTTAGAGTTTATTGGCAGTTGTGCTATTTATGTTTTTCTTCTGGGAATTTTTTTGATCAGATTACTACTTTTCTTTAGATATAGTAGCCAATACTGTTCAAAAGGATCTTAGTCAAAAAGACTATCAATAGAAAGATTAACCAGAAATATTATTTTCTAACTGATTTCCATTATTGATGTTAGATCCTCACACATAATAAAGATTTCTTGTAAGTAATTTATTTTTGGGCATAGTGTATATTTCAATGGTAGAACACTTGCTTAGCATGTATAAAGCCCTGGGTCTAATCCCCAGCAACACATACACACACACATGCACACACACACACACACACACTCACACATACACACCACCACCACCACCACCACCACCACCACCACCACAAAACAAACAAACTCTACATGTATTTAAAATTTTTGATTTATAAAATGTTAAATCAATATTCAAGCAAGTCACTAAATATATTTCTGCTTTAAAATCTAAAATATATTACTCAGAATTGTGCTGGTTTCATATTAACTTCATCAGAATATAAGATGCCCTAATACATTACTTCATAAATTACAATCTACTATTTTGTCTTATTCTGAATTTAAACATCCCTACAAATCTCAATCTTATAGATAAAAAATTAATAAAATTAATTATCTACAAGCAGCGGAAGAAAATAGAGTAGAAAGAATTGAGACATTTCTGAGTGTAATTTTAATGTAGATTTGACTTTGAATTATGTGAATGTTTTACATTTTCTGAAAGAAGAAAAAATAAATCTAAAAGGATGGGGGAAAACTCCTAAAGTTAAGTGACCCTAAATATATGCTAAATGTAGAACATAACCATGAAGAAAGTACTCTTACTTTATCCTTTTAGTGGGCATGTATTCTAAAAGCAAAATGAATTCCAAAGAAACATTAATTTGATAAGTTTCTTGTTGGAAGTGGTATGGGTATAGTTTTGATGAATTTTATGTACAATAGGATTAATCAAAAGGGTAATATGTTCTCATAGTGTTCTCATTGTAGAGAAGGGAAATAAAATATGGAATGAGGAGAGGAAGAATCCTTCTCTTGGATGCACTGGTATGGATATATGTATCTATTAGAGGATGTATGTGTATATGTAGATGCTCTATCCAAGGAGGCCAATGAGTCCCAAGTGGCAATGAGACAACTAGAGCCCAGACTTTGGTTTTTAAATAAAGAGACCAGGGCTCCTTGTACAAATTATAGATTCTGGGTCTGGGGAGGGGAATATAAGTTAAGGCCAAGTATTTTATTATGCCAGAAAATAATAAATGTTCAAAAACTGATATGGCGATGAAGTTCACCGAGTGCTGTGTGCATGTATGTCTCTATCACTCTGAACTACATTATGATGTGAAACTACAATGCACCAATAAAAGTATACAAACAAAACAAAACAAAGAAAAGGTTATAGGAAGGGACCCCCTACTGGCCAAAACTAGACAATTTGAACATGGAAAGAATAGAGACAATAATGAATTTCTAAACATTTAATAAAAAGAATATAAATCCACAGTGGTATCAAATTTCATATATACTGTACATATAATTATAAATATTTCAATTATAGATTTAAAAATTGTTGTGTAATCTTGTTTATTACATATAGTATATGCATATGTATCTGCTTATATTAATAATTTTAGTAATATTTCACTATTAATATAACATGTATTTAATATAGTCAGATATTAAAGCTAAGTATGTTTATAAATTCTAAACTTAATATTATTTGGCAAATGTAAGTTTTCTGGATGCAATTTGCTTTAGCAGTTTTTCTCATTTATACTCAACTGTGATCTGTTTTTTTAAATTATATAACTAGTCATAAAATTTTAAAATTAGGAAGGAATTTGGTGAATATTTGGCCTAACAGTCCTTCATCTCAAAAATATTATTTAGACTTTCATAATAGGCCATGTCCTACGTAGGATTATAGTGGACCAGGAGTTGTATAATACACATCCCTAGGGGGCGCCATTGACTTCGTGGTGGTTTATGTCAATAGCACCATCTATGGTTTTCAAAGCACCAAGTATAACACATTTGTTTTCAACACACTGATTCCTGGACATAAAATGGTGAACAAGGCAAAGTTCCAGACCTCTAAAACATTTCAGTCTAGAGAAAAAAAATAAATATGTGGGTAGGCAAATATACAACAGTGATAACAGCAACATGACAGATGCCTCTGGGAGCGCGCATGAGGAGGGCACCTACCTCAGAACTGGGGATACGTAGCCGGGGAGATTTCTTGAGAAAACCAGCTATATCTCTTCTGAGATCTGAACGAAAAGGACAGTCTAGTGACAGGAAAGGAGGGAAAGGCAGGCAAAGGAAGAATGTTAGGTAGAGTTTATTGCAAGGTCTTCAAGGTAAAGAGAAGATGATACTCGGAATGGAAGTAGTCCTGTTGCAGGACAAAGAATTGCTAAGCCATGCGAATGGCTGCGAGAGGTTAGATGGCTTGCCCAGGATCACCTATTCTTTCTTCTGATTCATTAATGAACATATTAAGTTCTAACAGATTCATTTATTACAAATATAAAAATATCCGCTGGGAAATGTCCTGCTGATATCTGTGCTGTGATAGACTCAGATAATTCCTCACCCTAGACTAAGATTGGCAGTTCCCAAACGGCAGCAAATGTTCTGCTCATCTGCACATACCTTCACTGAACCCATTTGTTGGCTTGCCTGAAGTCATCTTTGGAGATGTTTTGGTTGAGTTGTAAACAACTGAAATAGAGGTGGCCCCCGACTTACAACGTTTCCACTTAAGGTTTTTTTTTACTTTATGATGGAGTGAAAGTGAAACACATTCAGTAGAAAACATTTTGAATCTGAGCCTCACCCCACAACCCCAGCTAGTGATATCCAGTACAATACTCTCTTCTTGACAGTGGGCCAAAAGAGAGTGAGCTGCAGGCCAGTCAGCCACACGATGACGAGGGGAAAACCATGGATGCTTTACAGTGTATTGTGTTGCTAAGATAGGATGTTCAGTAAGTTGGACGAATTAAGTGCATCTCAAACTTAACGGTATTTTCAACTGAACGAGGAATTTATTGGGATGTAACCCCATTCTAAGTCAAGGTACATGTGTATAAATAATTATTATGGGAAGATGGTTCATCCTGATTTGAAGGTATCTTCATATTCAAAAGCTAAGTACAAGGCCAGGCGTGGTGGCGCACGCTTGTAATCCCAGTACTTTGGGAGGCGGAGACTGGAGGATCCCGGTTCGCGGCCAGCCTCAGCTCTCTCTCTCTCTCTCTCTCTCTCTTTCTCTCTCTCTCTCTCTCCTTAGTGAGGCCCTCCGCAACTTCGTGAGACCCGGTTTCAAAATAAAGCATAAAAAATAGGGCCGGGGGTGTAGCGTGGAGGTAGAACGCCCCTGGGTTCAATCCCCAGTACCGCAAAAAAAAAAAAAAAAAAAAAGGTAAGTACAAAAGCACACTAGCTCTTTCAATAGTGTCCTGTTTCTGGTCTTATTTTCTCCTGGTATTCTTCCTGTTAGCAATCAATACAACTCAACTGTAAGTGAAACAAAATTGAATTGATAAAATGATAAAATGACATGGCATCAATTTTAAGAGACTTAAATATATTAAGATATATCTCATCTATAACAATGTTTATATAATACTACATTCATAAACTCAAATTATCTTATAATTTTATTTTAAAAGATTAAGTATAGCTTACATTATTTTTGCTGTCAAAAACCAGAATAATTTGTTGCTAATGGATTGTCATATTTGTTTTCTTCTTTTATTAGGTTCATGAAATTCTCAGGAATTAAAGTTAGTCCTGAGGGAAATTCGTGAATGTCTAATGCTGGACTATGGTAAGTCCTCAGTTCTCAGCCATTTTTGCTTGGCAATATATACTTAGTCCAGGTTGGTGAAAAGCAGAATTTGTAATTTTCATCTATTTTCATTTCTTGTTATAATTATTTTGAGAAATTTCATATATTTCTATAAAATGTTATTATATGCCAATACTTTCCTAACTTGTTATTTGGGTTTATAGTGTAGTCATTCAACTTTTGGTTTTCTTTTGAACTGACCTTTTTGCTGAATTTTATTATTAGTTCTAGTCTTTTCCTCCACATTTTATTATGAGAATTTTCAAATGTTTTGAAAGTCAAAAGTATTTTGCAATGAACATCCATGTACCCAACATTTGGTTTCTGCCATTAACAGTTTACTTGCTAATCCTTTTCAGTTGCTTTTCTTTTTACTTAATTCTTTTGGATTTTCTAGACAATTAAGTACTAAGTAATAATTTTCTTCTAATCGTCAATATTATATCTCTTGATCATTGGCTAATTTAAGAAATTCTTTTTAAATAATGGCTCTTGTTGACTTGTTCCCACAAATAAGAATATGTCCAGTATTGGAGATGGTTTACATCAATGCTCTTTTTCATATTAGGGAAGTTTTTTCCTAGTATAAGAAGATTCTTTTATTAGGGCTAGATGTTGAAACTCTTCCAATAACTTTGGATATTTATTAATCATCCCAGCTTTTCTCCTTTCATTTTTCTGATCAACTAATTAGTTAATTCATTGATTCATTTATTATAAAGTATTTATTATCATCCTATTTTCCAGGCACTATGCTTGGTATTAAACATATAGTGATAAAATAACCTGAAGGTCTTGGTTCCTGAATTCTTGGGGATTCAGTCTAGTAGACGTGGCATAATAAATCATGATAACATATGTTCTACTATTAGCATATCCTGTTATCTACAAAATGAGACCTACTTAGTCTTTTTTATTTTTTTCACTATGTGATATTTTAGTCTACTTGGGCTGCTATAAAACACTATAAACTGGGTAGCTTATAAACAACAGAAATTGATTTCTCACCATTCTGGAGGCTGGTAAGTTCAAGGTCAAAATGGATTTGATGGTTGGTGAGGGCATAGTTTCTGGCTCAGAGATGGCTCCTTTTTGCTGTCTCCTGTGGTAGAAGGGGTTGGGGGGTCCCTCTGGGCATCTTCAGGGTACTAACTGATTCATGAGGACTCCACTCCCATGACTTCCCAAAGTCCTTACAGGGACTTATGAGATGTTTTAAACAACCTTTTAGGCGTATATGTAGTATGATTCTATTTTTACAAAAAGAATACACATTATTTTCCTGAAATTGTACACAGTTATACATCCCACAATAATATTTTGGTCCACAGTGGACTGGCATATACAATGAATGTCCCGTAAGATTTTATTGCCTAGTGATGTAGCCATTTTAGTGGGCTTAAGTACATTTTATGATGTTTGCATGATAAAATTGCCTAATGACACCATTCTCAGAATGTATCCCCATTACTAAGCACCACATGACTGTATTCAAATCTGTCATAGTGGCTAACTTTGCAGAGAAAAGAGTAGAGAGGAGGCTGGGAAGAGTCTTTCCTTTTAATTTTGTACCTTTTTACATTGCTTTAATGTCCTTAATGTGTGCATTCATTTCTATTTTATTTATTTATTTATTTATTTATTTATTTATTTATTTATTTGCCATACCGGGGATTGAACCCAGGGGTGTCCTACCTCCGCGCTACACCCCCGGCCCTATTTTTTTTATACTTTATTTTGAAACTGGGTCTCACAAAGTTGCGGAGGGCCTCACTAAGTAGAGAGAGGGAGAGAGAGAGAGACAGGGAGAGAGAGAGATGAGGCTGGCTGCGAACCCGGATCCTCCGGTCTCCGCCTCCCAAAGTACTGGGATACAAGTGTGCGCCACCACGCCCAGCTTCATTTCTATTTTATAAATGAGAACATGAACAAAACTTCTCTGCATAATTAGATAACAATTGTTAATAGTTATGGGTCATAATGTTTTTTATACTATTCTATGTTTTAATAATATTAGCAGACTTTATTTTTAGCCTTGTTATTTTTAAAGAACTATTCTGTAATGTTTTTAATTTTTAAAGGAAAAAATAAATCAGGGTTGTGGGTAGCAGAATCACCTAGATTTATGAATATATACCTCTTTGCCCATTGTGTGGTAACATCAGTCTGTGTAGGTCAAGGGGGTAAGTGGATTCCTGTCGTGAGTGTAAGGAAGCTGTGTGGAGGTTTGCAGTCTCAAGAAGTCATTCCCCTTTTCTCTTTCTACCTCCTAGCCATGTAGGAGTGAAGACAGAGTGACTGCCAGCTTAGCACTCTGACGATCAAAGACAGATTTCATCTTCAGGATGAGAAAACTAATTTCCTCCTAAACCAAATGACAATTTCTCCTGAGAAAACTGGAGTTTTGGGAAAGAATTGGATTTACTTTATAATAAATTACAAGCAGGTGATTAATGATCGAGGTGCAGTTTCCTCTCAATGCCTATAACGCTAGGGACAGCATATCTGGGATCGGTACTACCAAGCTTTTGATCCTCTCAGAATCATTTCTGAAACTAGTTTGCAATTTCTGTCTATACTCCTTGTTTTGAAATTCAGATGTCTAGCAGGAATAATGTAGGAATGTAATGGCAATATAGACCTGTAGTAGGAAGGCAAAGAATGAGCTCTTGCAATGCTTTTCAACTTTTGTTATGTAGAAAAATCTCCTGGATTGCGTGTTAAACACATACTCCCTCTCCTCCTCCCTTAAGCCACCACATTTCTGATTTAGTTGGTCTTAGGCAGGGCCTTACCAGATTTTTATTTATTTATTTACTTTTTTTGCGGTACTGGGGATTGAACCCAGGGGCGTTCTACCTCCACGCTACACCCCTGGCCCTATTTTTTATACTTTATTTTGAAACCGGGTCTCACGAAGTTGCGGAGGGCCTCACTAAGTAGAGAGAGAGAGAGAGAGAGAGAGAGAGAGAGAGAAAGAGAGAAAGACAGGGAGAGAGAGAGAGAGAGCTGAGGCTGGCCGCGAACCCGGATCCTCCGGTCTCTGCCTCCTAAAGTACTGGGATTACAAGCGTGTACCACCACGCCCGGTTTACCAGATTTTAAGTGATGTAGATGTTAGTGGTCTGGAAATCACACTTTAAAAATTCATGCTCAGGGTCTTCATGAGGCCACCTGGTGGTTCAGTTGAATCTTGCCTAATTGATTATTATAGTTTGTCCCTCCTTTCTCATATTGTGTTTTTACAAGATTTTATTTTTATTTTTTGGTTACTGGGGATTAAACCCAGGGTATTCTACCTTTGAGCTACACCCTCAGCCTTTATTATTGTTATTATTAATGTTGAAACAGGATCTTGTTCCTGAGGGTCTCTAAGTTGCCAAGGTTGGCTTTGAACCTGTGATTCTCTTGTTTTAGCGTGTGCCACCACGCCTAGCTTGTTTACAGGATTTTGATAATATCCACCCAGTAGTTTACAAAATTTAGTGACAATAAGGAATCGCCTTACAAATTGTCCAGGTTCAGGTTTCTCTGGAGTTTATCTCCATAGGTTCTGATTAAATGAAATTGGAAGAGCCCAAGGATTTGAATTTTTAATACATTCCACAGATGTTTTGATTCATTGGCCCAAGGAGCACAGTTTGATTAAAAACATCATTTTTAGCTGGGGGTGGTGGCGCACACCTGTAATCCCAGTACTTGAGAGGCTGAGACAGGAGGATGGCATGTTCAAGGACAGCCTCAGCAAGTAGTGAAACTCTCATCAACCTAGCAAGACTCTATTTCAAAAATAAAAATAAAAATAAAAATAAAATATGGCTGGGGTAGAATGCCTCTGGGTTCAATTCCCAGTACCACAAAAACATTATTGTCATCTTCTAAAGTTTCTACTTTTTGACCTCTTGCTCTAAACTACACTTTCATCCCCTAATGGCAGTAGTACTTAGTCAAAGACTGATGCTGAGGTATAAAGAATAACAAACTTGATAAGAAAAGGAAGGGTTAAAGAGAATGATAACTGTGTGTTTCATCCTTACTTAGTAAAACCAAAATAATTATCCTCCATATTCCTTTAGAGAATATATGCAAAACATCACTGCACTGAAAAACTGGGAGCCTTATCAGAATTTAAAAAAAAGCAATGCCCTGGGTTGACCTTGTGAGACCAAGCTTTTATAGAGAAAATGCAACTTGGAAGGTATGGCCAGTTAACGGAAAAGTAGAAGAAAATAAATTATACTTTTTGTATGTAGGTAGATATAGATGTCTATTCAATAAAAAGGTCAAAATAGAATCCATTTCCTAGGACCACAAGGCCATGGTTGAAAACATTTCTTTATTTTGTTAAGTAGATGTTTTAAAAGTTTGAGTTGAAACTGAATTGATTCATTTAATTTAGTTCCTTCAATATATAGTGAGCCTCTAAAATCATAGTGTTTTAGGTCCTTTCTTTAGAGTGTCAATGACCTGAACTCAGGATTCAAAATCAGAAATTAAGTTTATGTAAAATAACCAATAATAAAATAGAAATAATACAAGAAGTCAAATCAGTCACATTTTTTTGTGAAAAAAAGAAAAAGAAAAAGAAATATCATTTCCTAAGCTTACTAGTATATTTCCAAGTATCAGAACAGCCTTTTGATTGGGCTGTCTGGCCTGTTTGTGGAGTAACCTACCATAAAACCTGAGACAAAGTGGTAATGGTGGACATTGCTAAAATGACAATTCTTTTCCCCAAAGTTGTTGTTCTATTATTCATCCTCCTTGAAAACGTTGATTCTGCCAAGATCCTAGACATGTACAGCACACCAGTTAATATGCATCTGGACTCATGAGGGTTTACACTGTTTTTCTGATGAGCATTTTAACTGAAGTATAATCTAGCAATGAATAGCAGGTAGGTACTTACATATGTAAACATATACACCAGCGTAACCAGCACTGAGATCAAGAGAGGGCATATCCCCACAGGGATCCTTCATGTTCCCACTAACCAACATCTCCCACTAAGGAAGCCACCATTCCAATGACTTATGTCAACATGGATTAGTTTGTATGTTTTTTTTAATATAGAGAGATATTTATTTATATAGTTATATATCATATAAGAAAGGGCATAGAATTGAATTGGGAGCCCAGACTTCTGGGATTAGGTCTGTTTCTTTTAAACTATCATATATCGAACAACTCCCAGATGCCAGACACCAAAACTGGCCTTCTGAACATCCTATTTCACTGGAACTTCATCAGATTCTTTTTTTTCTTAGTTTTTGTTTATTACATTTATTGGTGCATTGTAGTTATACATTTTGGTAAGTGTCAGGGTATCAGAAGCACGCATGCACACATTGCTCATTTAGTTCTCCCTCAAATCCCACCCCTTTCCCTCCCCCTTCCCTCCTTTCCATGCTCAGCATAGTAATTGACTCTTGGAAGTTTGTTTATAGCCGGGCGTGGTGGCGCACGCTTGTAATCCCAGTACTTGGGAGGCGGAGACCGGAGGATCCAGGTTTGCGGCCAGCCTCAGCTACTTAGTGAGGCCCTCCGCAACTTCGTGAGACCCGGTTTCAAAATAAAAAAAGATAAAAAATAGGGCCGGGGGTGTAGCTCGGAGGTAGAATGCCCCTGGGTTCAATCCCCGGTACCGCAAAAAAAAAAAAATTTGTTTATACACATCTTGTGCATTAGGGTATTTCCCTCTTCCCGCCTCCCGTATCCCTCAGTTAGGTCGCCTTCTTTGCTCAACTAAAGTTTTCTCCTTCTTTGTCTGGAGTTCCTTCTAAGTCCCATTCTCCCTAGCTTCCACATATTAGGGAGAACATCTGACTTTTCACTCTTTGCAATTGACTAATATAAGTGGAATTATAGGAAATGTGCTCTCTTGTATGTAGCTTCTTTAGCTCAGTTTTATGTATATGAGATTTATCCCCATTGTTTTCTGTTGTAATAGTTATCTTTCGTTGCCATGTAATATTCCGCTGTTTTAATTTTACAGTTATTTTACAGTTTGTGAATATTTGGGTTGTTTTCGGTTTTGTGTATTATCAAGAGTACAATAATAAACATTCTGGCACAAATCTTCCGTTGTATGTACACTTACATTCATTATCATAGTGTATATATCTATGGGTGGAATTGCTGGCTCATAGAATTCATGCATAATCCACGCTCGTAAATACTGCCAAAGAGTTTTCCAAAGCGGTTATATTAATTCCACTGGGATATATCAATTTAACACCACAACATCAGCCAGAAACAGTGGCACATGCCTGTAATCCCAGCACTTGGGAGACTGAGGTAGGAGGATCACAGGTTCAAGGCCAGTGTGCAGCGACTTAGTGAGACCCTGTTTCAAAATAAAAAATAAAAAGTGCTGAGGGTATAGCTCAGATGTGAATCCCCCCTGAGCACCATGAAGAAACAAGTAACTAAATAAAAATAAAATTACCACAGGACTACATGAGAATTATTGTTGCTCTATATCCTCATTAATACTTGATATTTTGGGCATTGTTATTTTTAAAACTATTTGAGTAGGTGTGTATCATACTTTATTGTTGCTTTACTTTGGTCTTCCCTGATGGCTGATGGTATTGAAGATCTTTCCATTTCTTTTTTTGGCCGTTAGAATGTTTTATGTGTGTGTGTGTGTGTGTATGTGTAATGCCTATTTTTGCTCACTTTTAAAGAGAGATGGTCTGCTTTTTCTTATTGATTTGCATACTATTTTTATTCTGTGAGTCTTTTATCAGTAAAATATATTGAAACTCTCTTCACTCTGGAGTTTGTCTTCTTACTGTCTACTAGCAACTTTTTATGAACAGAAGTTTTATATCTGAATGAAGTCCAGTTTACCAATCACTTTTGGTTTTGCTTGATGCTATTTCTGTCTTGTTTTAGAAATCTTTGGCAATTCCAAGGTCATGAAGATATTCTATTAACCTTTTACATGCTTTATAGTCTTATCTTTCACATTTAAGTCAGTCCATCTGGAGCTGATTTTTATGCATGAAGTCTAGGGTTCAAGGTCCCTTCCTCTATGATTATCCAGGTAATCCAGAACCATTTATTAAAAAAAAACTATTATTTCTTTCTGCACTGCTGTGGTGTTTTCATTATAAAGTGTAAGTAACCACACATGTTTCAGTCTACTTCAGAACTTTCTATTTTGTTTTAACAATCTATTTTTGTGTGAGCACAAGATTTTTGTTATTAAATCTTTATGATAAACGTGATATATGATAGTATAAATCTTCCAACTTTGTTCCTCTGTAAGAATGCTTCTCTTAATATTTATTCTTTGTATTATCATTTGCGTGTTAGAATGAGCCTATCAATTTCTACAAAAATAAAATTCGCTGGGATTTTGATTGGGATTGCATTGAATCTATATATCAACTTGGGATCACTTGACAACTTTACAACATTGAATCTTCCAATCCTTGAATGTAACATAATTTTAACCTCCACTTGTGTGCATCTTTAATTTTCTTGGAGATGTCCTGCAGCATTCCTTACTGCATCTATTTCATTAGATTTACTACGAGGTGTTTGATGATATTTAGAGCTCCTAGAAATGGTATTGTTTTTAAGTTTTTTAATATTTTTTGTGATACTGGGGATTGAACCCAGAGGCATTCTACCTCTGAGCTACACCCCCAGCCCTATTTTATTTTTTATTTTGAAACAGGGTCTCACTAAGTTGTGGAGGGCCTTGATAAGTTGTTGAGACTGGCCTTAAACCTGCAATCCTTCTGTCTCAGCCTCCCAAGTACTGGGACTACAGGTGTGGGCCTCCATGCCTGGTTTATTTTTTATTTTGATCTATAGAATAGACTATTCAGTGTCCTTGTTAAGGGTTAATTTGTATCTTATCATTTTATCTAAAAATAATGGTAGTTCTATGTCTTCCCTGCCAATATTTTTACATTTCATTTCTTTTTCTAGATAGACTTTCCAGATCATTGTTGAATAGAACTGATTTTAGCCAACCTTTTATTTTATATTTAATGATAGGGGGAAAGCTGAAAGGGAAAGATTTCTACATTTTATCAGTAAGATGTAACTTTGGTTTTCAAAATTATCTGCATTTTTTTTAGATTCTTCTATTCCTAGTTTGCTGAGAATTTATTTCCTCATGATAAAATGTAAGAAATTGTTAATTTCATCTAAACTGTCAAATTTATCTCCATAAAATTGTTCAGTGTCTCTTGCCTTTTTTTTAATTGCAGCAAAATTTATGCACAGTGAATTGCACAGAACTCAAGTTTATAACTTGTTAAATTTTGCCCACATATTCAAAAACACTATCAAGATTTGGAATATTTTCTTCACTAAAACTTCCCTTGAGGCTTCTTCTAATCACTTTTTAGCATACTTTTGACTTCTTTCACAGATTAGATTACTTTTTCCTTTTCTTGAATTTCAACAAAAAAGGAATAATACAACTGTATTTTTTGAAGGGATATTTTGAGTTTGTCTCAATGTAATGTCTCCAAGATTCATGCATGTTGTTGTATGTATTGGTAATTTGTTCTTTTTTATTGTGGAGTAATGTCATTGAATGAATTGGCCAAAAATTCATATAGCAATCATTTTTGCTATAGATTAGTTAGATTGTATTCAGTTCAGTGCTTTTATGATTAAAAGCTGCAATAACAAGTCTTATTAAAAACTCTTTTTGTGGACATATTTGTTCATTTCTATTTGGTAAATGGGAGTGGAACTATTGAATTACAAGATAGGTATACGTTTATAGTTATAAGAATTTGCTAAAGAGTTATCTTACATTCCCATGAGCAGTGTCTGAGAGCTGCAGTTGCTCCACATTCTTACCAACATTTGGTGGTGTCAGTCTTTTCCATTTTAACTATTTTAGGGTTGTACTGTGCTGTCTCCTTATAGTTTTGATTTGCATTTACCTCACACTAGTAATGTTGAACTCCATATCATATTCTTATTGACCACTTACATATTTTCATTTTTGTAGTGTCTAGTCCATTTGGGATGCTATAAAAAATACTAGCAGACAGAAATTTATTTCTCATAATTCTAGAGGCTAAGAAATCCGAGAACAAGGTGCCAGTGGTTCCAATGTCTGGTAAGGGCCAACTTCTTTATAGAAAGCCCTCTTCTTATGTCTAACCACACGTGGCAGAAGAGGTCAGGAATCTCTTTTTGCATCCTTTTATAAGGGCACTAATCCCATTCATGAGGGCTCTGTCCCCCTAACCAATCACCTCCCAAAGTTCCCACTTCCTAACACCATCATCTTGGGAGTGAGGATTTCAACATATGAATTTGGGGAGACAGAGACATTCAGACCATGTAATGTCTTTTCAGAGTTTTTGCCCATTTTAAAATTGGGTTTTTAAAAAATTTATTATTGATTTTTAGACATTCTTAATGTATTATGGAGACATTCTTTGTCTTTCTCCCAGTTTATGACTTGCCTTTTTTTTGAAATAATCTTTTTTTTTTCAGAAAATAGATTTAGACTTATAAAAAAATTGCAAAGGTGGTACAGAGTTTCCATATACCCCACACAGTTTCCCCTATTATTAGTATCTTACATTGGTATGGTACATTTATAATAATTAGTGAACCAATATTGATATATTATTAATGATAAAATATCATATTTTACTGTTTCCTTAGTTTCAACTGAATGTCCATTTTTTGTTTCAGATTCCATCCAGAATATTACATTTTATTTACCAGTCATATCTCCTTAGGCTCTTCTTGGCTGTGACTGTTGCTCACACTTTTCCTTGTTTTGATGCCTTTGACAGTTGTGAGGAGCACTGAGCACATATTTTGTAAAATACCCCTCTACTGGAATTTATCTGCTGTTTTTCTCATGATTAGACTGGGTTATAGGATTGGAGAAGAAGACCACAGAGGTAATGAGTCTTGTAACTATGTCATATCACAGATGCATACAAAGATGTTCTAAGCCTATCTTGTATGTTTCCAACTCTACTCCTAAAACTATCTATTCCTTGAAGCCACCCTGGTTCTCTTATTGGAGAATGATGATTAAAGATCAAGATGTTGTGATAGTTACACATGTTGCTCTTGCTGAATCATTGCTTCTAGGCCCTCTTGGTTGACAAAGTGCTACAAAGAGAATGTTAATATACCCCAAGTCCATATGTTAAATACCAGCCTCCAATGTAAGGATATTAGGAAGTAGGGCCTTTAGGTCTTGAGTGAGTCATTGTATTGGTCAGGGTTCACTAGATCAACAGAATTCACAGAATGAAAAAAAAAGATTTATTAGATCAGCTCACAATGTAGTCCTGAGTTTTGACTACACGTGAAGAATCAGAGGAATCAGTAGCTGGTCGGGCGGTCTAAGAGCTGGAGCCTTAGGATTGAAGCAACCATCAATTCAGTCCAGTCCAAGATGTGAAGATAAGGAAGCTCTTCGGAGAAACGATGGTGAAGTTTCAGTTCAAAGGCTGGAGGCCAACGATCTCAGACAAGAGCAGAAGGTCAAGAAGCTCTTCAGAGAAACGGCGAAGTTGGAGACCGACGATCTCAGACGAGAGCAGACGCGTTTCCTTCAGGAAGAATCGCGGCTCTCTCTGCGTGGCTTTCTCCTTCTTTTTATCTAAGTCCTGCACCTATCAGAACCCTGCTGCCCACATTTAGGGCAGGACTTCTGGTTCAATCTGCTGTTATACAACCAAAATCACATGATCTTAGGAGGGTCAAGTTGACAAACCAGACCAACTATCACAGTCATGTGCATGGAGCTCTCATGAATGAGATTAGTGTTCTTATAAAAGAGTCAAGAGGGTTCACTCACACCTTCTGTCATGTGAGGACACAGTGAAAAGGTGACTATGAACCACTTCCCACAAGCCAGAACTGTGAGAAACAAATTTTTGTTGTTTAAAAGCCAGCCACTCTATAATATTATGTTATAGCAGCCAGAATGGACTAAGACACAAAGCAAGGCAATATATGTATAAGTGTATAATCATCTATATCTATAAATAGGTATATTTCCATTTGTATATATTCTAGCTAAACATGAGTTTATACTGATGCATCCAACTCTAGCCCAGTACCAAATGGATCACTCTACTCTTTCTCCTTGCTTTTCTGTAGCCTCCCACTCCAACAGTGCAGCACCAAGCTCCAGCATCAGGCCGCCAAGTACTTACATGGTTAATTCTAGCATACATGTATTGTACTTTCAGAATTGTTAATCTATACTTTAAACCAGAGGACAGTGCTATGTGCAATCCCATTTGCCTTTAGTCTCACAAGTTCTGCTCATTTCCTTAGTTACTTAGGACTGTACCTTCTTTTCTCCCAGTTTTATACATTTATAAAACAGTTTTTTGGTCACAATATGCACTCCATTCTTAGATTCCCTGAATTTCTAAATGTTTTTTAATTATGTACATTAAAATTGTCTTTTTTATATTCATTTATTGGTGCATTGTAATCATACATTTTGATAAGTATCAAGGTTGCAGAAGCATGCATGCACACATTGCTCATTTAGCCCTCCCTCAAATCCCACCCTATTCCTTCCCCCTACCCTCCTTTCCATGCTCAGCATAATGATTTACTCTGATAAGTTTGTTTATACACATCATGTACATTCGGGTATTTCCTTCTTCTCCCCTCCCGTCTCCCTCAGGTCACCGTCTTTGCTCAACTAAAGTTTTCTCCTTCTTTGTCTGGAATCCCTTCTAAGTTCCATTCTCCCTAGCTTCCACATATTAGGGAGAACATCCAACTTTTCACTTTTTGTGACTGACTAATCTCCTTTAGTATAATGTTCTCCAGTTACCTCCATTTCCCTGCAAATGTTGTAATTTTGTTTTCTTTATGGCTGCATAAAATCCCATTGTGTACATATCCCACAGTCTTGTAATCCATTCATCTGTTGATGGACACCTTGCTGGTTCCAGAGTTTTCCAATTGTGAATTGTACAGCTATAAACATAGATACACATGCATTAGTCTGGTAGTTTGTAAGGTGTGTTTCTTGCAGGCAGCATATAGATGGATTAAGATTTTTTATCCATTTTGTCACCTTATGTTTTTTGATTCGGAATTGAGTTCATTTATATTCAGCGTAGTTATTGAGAGATGATTCTTAATTCCTAACATTTTGAGTTTTAACTTCTGTTTGAGGTAGTGTTTTTTTTGTTTGCTTGGTTGGTCGTTTGATGGAAATTATTGTTTCTCTGATTCTGCTGTTTATTTATTATTTCGTCTTTGTAATTAATCTCTTTGAGTATTGTCTCTAATGCTGGTTTGGCAGATGTAAATTCTTTCAGCTTCTGTTTGTTGTGGAAGGTTTTTATTTCCCCGTCAAATTTGATAGATATCTTTGCTGGGTAGATAAATCTTAGCTGGAAGTTGTTTTCTTGCTGAGTTTGGAATATGTCACTCCACACCCTCCTGGCTTTCATGACTTGGTTTGGAAAGTCAGAAGTGATTCTTATTGGTTTGCCTCTGAATGTTACTTGGGCTTTTACCCTTGTTGCCTTTAAGATTCTCTCCTTGGCCTCTACATTAGTCAATTTGACTATTACGTGCTGTGATGACCCTTTTCACTGATCTTGTCTATTGGGGATTCTATATGTTTCTTGTACCTGTGTGTTGACCTCTTTTTCTATATTTGGAAAATTTTCTAATATTACTTCTTTGAAAAGATTATTGATTTCTTTGGTTTCAGCTTCTATTCCCTCTTCTATGCCTATTATTCTTAGGT
The DNA here is from genome assembly GCA_004027185.1 of Glis glis. Lineage (NCBI taxonomy): Eukaryota > Metazoa > Chordata > Mammalia > Rodentia > Gliridae > Glis > Glis glis. The sequence goes on along the minus strand of PVJS01002309.1, from coordinate 61,321 downwards.
TTGCTCTTTTCAAATTGGCCAAGATCTCTTCAATGTCCAATTCATGCTGTCAAATTGTTTTTTTCTATATTATTTACTATATGTTCACTTTTGGAGTGGTCATCTTCTAAGAGTGAGATTCTGTTTTTCATGTGGTCGAGTCTACTGTTGATAGTTTGTGTTGATGCCTTCATTTCAATTATTGCATCCTTCACTTCCTTCAGAGCTTCTTTTTGATTCCTGTTCTGGGTGTCAGATTCTTTGTTTATTTGATCATTACTTTCAGGCTCTCTCTGAATTCTTTTCGGAAATCCTGTATCATTTCTACTATTAAGGTTCTGAAGTGTCCTTCTGGAAATCTTTGCATTTCTGTGTTGGCGGGTTCTGTTATTGTGGAGTTGTGGGAGCTCATTGTTTCTTTGTTATTCTTCCTTCTTGTGATTACAGGTTTCTTAAGTTTATATCTTTGTTGCTTTTGGTATCTCTCATTCTGTAGGTTTCCTATGTCTAGTCACTCTCCCTGTATAGTAACCTGTTCTGGAGGTAGATATTTACTACTAGGTACACCGTAAAAATGACTAGCCTCTACTGTATGGTTATTCTTAGCTCTATGTTGTGTGTTTATCACCCTTCAATACCTTCTTTGAAATCTGTGTCCCGTATCACCCAACTGTTGTTCTGCCAGTAGATTGTTGGTTCTTGGTTGCAGTTACTCTAGGGTTCCTTCTGTCCGCTACAATGGTGATGTTGATGAGTTCCAGGTGTTGAGGTCTATGGACCTGTCTGTCGCCTTCGTAATAGGGAGTAGACTCAGAGATGTGGGTAGGTCAGTTTGTACCCTGTGCATTTTTAAACTTCAATTTGCAGGCTGCTGAGTGGCTCTGTCTGTCAGTGGTGGTTAGTTTGTCTTTGGTGTCTGACAGTCCTTTCTCGTGGTTCACCTATTTGGTCCAATTTCAGCAGTAGGGGTTTAGAGGAGTCAGCAGGTATATACAAGGGTGAGTTGTGTTATATTCAATGGTGAAGGGTGTGTGAGAGGGAAGGAGCAGGAGTAAAGAATGCAGGAATAGGGTTAGGTAGAGGACAGGGTCAAGTATAAAAAGAGTTTGGGTGTAGTTAGGTAATATATAGTGGGGATTAGAGATAGTGAAGATAGAGGAGAATTCTAGTAGCCAATGTAGTATAATTAGGTATAGTGATAGGAAGCAGATTTAATGCAAGTTATTGGTAGACAGGTTCACTTGATGTCTGACAGATAAAACAGAACATAGAATAAGGTAACGACGTAAGGGGGGAGATAGAAGATAGGGAAGAAGCTTGCAAAAGTGGTGGGGAAAAGAAAACAAAAATACACAAAAAACAATAAAAACAAGACACAATAAAATCCTACAAATATATAAGTCCAGAGCAGCAGCAAAAAGCAAGAAACATACAGAACAAAATGGTGAAGAAGAAAGGTTATATATATATATATATATATATATATATATATATATATGGCAACAATAAAAATGAGGGAATAATAAAGGAAGAAAGAAAAAAGCTGAATCTTGTTTGGCTGGTGATAGAGCAGGTGGGGACTGCCAGCACTCTTTGATGTCTGTATCCCTCTGTCTCTGCACAGGGCGAGTCCCTCTTGGGCTGGCCTAGGCACAGGTGGGGAACGCTGGAGCTCTCTGCTTCCAGCGACCCTCTGTCTCTCTGTCTGTTTTGGGCTGGCCTAGGCACAAGCAGGGTTGCAGGCACTCTCCGCTTCTCGCATCCCTCTGTCTCTCCACCTGTTTAGGCCAAGTCCTTCTAGGGCTGGCCTAGGCACAGGCAGGGAACTCCAGAGCTCTCAGCTGCCAGTGTCCCTCTGTCTCTCTGCCTGTTTCAGGTTGGCCTGGGTGCAGGCGGGGGAAGGCCAGCGCTCTCTGCTGCCCGCAACCCTCTTTCTCTCCTCCTGTCTAGGCTGAGTCCCTCTGGGGCTGTTCTGGGTGCAGGCAGGGGACACTGTGCTCCCCAGAGAAGGCTGGGTTGGTCTGCAGCTTTCAGACCTGCTGTATTCCTTAGATTTTCATGGGTGACTGCTTGTGTCCCCACCCTCTCTTGTTTTCCTTGGAGGGGGATCTTTTTAGTTATCCTGTGAGGCTGCTGCGCTCACCTCTCTTGCCAAGTGTGCCTGTGGAGGATCAGTGAGTTGTGATGGAAGTGGAAGTGGATGTAATCATCCTTCTCCATCTTTGTCCTCAAAATCTAGTCTTTTTCCTGAAAAGTTCCATGGGTTTAGATAAGTGCCTAGCATCATGTATAAACCATTTCATATACTATATTACATAATAGATTTATCATACTGTAATATCCCATGCTTTATTGTTGCTCCCTTACCACAAATATATGCCAATCACTGAGGTCTACTATCATATAGTTTTGATAATATACATGAAAAAATACAGAAGGTAGTATTGTAAGAATGACTTTTTAAACTTATATGCATTTAAAAATCATCCATGTCTTTAAATGGCCTGATATATCTCATTCTTTTTTAATCACCAAATAATCCTTCATTGCTTTGATATATTACAGCTTGCTTATTATTCACCTATTGAACATCTCGATTGCTTCCAATTTTCAGAAATTGTAAATAATACTGCTATAAACATGTGCATGCAAAGTTTTTTTCATAGAAATAAGTTTTCAAATCAATTGGATCAATATCCAGAAGGGCAACTGCTGGATCCTTTGTTAAGACTGTTTAGACTTTAAGAAACTGACAAGCCGTCTTCCACAGTGGCTGTGTCGTTTTGTGTTCCCATCAGTGATGAAGGAGAGTTCTTCTCCAAGCTCTGCATAATTGCCATCTGTTGTCAGTATTTTGGATTTTAAATATTTTTATCATTATATAATTGTATATTGTTATTTTAATTTATATTTCCCAAATTAAAATGTATTAAGCATCTTATGCTCATTTTTCATCTGTATATCTTCTTCGTTAAGACCTCTGTTCAAATCTTTTTCCAATATCATAATTGGGTTGTTTGTTTTCTTTTTTTTTTTTTGCGGTACTGGGGATTGAACGCAGGGGCGTTCTACCTCCGTGCTACACCCCCGGCCCTATTTTTTATACTTTATTTTGAAACCGGGACTCACGAAGTTGTGGAGGGCCTCACTAAGGAGAGAGAGAGACAGGGAAAGAGAGAGAGAGAGAGAGAGAGCTGAGGCTGGCCACGAACCCGAATCCTCCGGTCTCCGCCTCCCAAAGTACTGGGATTACAAGCGTGCGCCACCACGCCCGGTGGGGTTGTTTGTTTTCTTAGTGTTGAGTTTTTAGTGTTATTATATTTTGGATACAGATCTGTTAATAGAGTTATCTATATATATATATTTTTTTTTTGCAGTGCCGGGGATTGAACCCAGGGTGTTCTACCTCAGAGCTACACCCGGCCCTATTTTTTTTATACTTTATTTTGAAACTGGGTCTCACCAGGTTTTGGAGGGCCTCATTAAGTAGCTGAGGCTGGCCGCGAACCTGGATCCTCTGGTCTTCGCCTCCCAAGTACTGGGATTACAAGGGTGCGCCACCACGCCCAGCCCATAGATTTATATTTTGCAAGCATTTCCTCTCAGTTTGTGTCTTAGTAATGTCCTACTCAAAGCAGATATTTTAATTTTAATACAGTCTAACATTAGGTTTTTGTTTTCTCAATGGATAAAGCCTTTGTTACTGTAGCTCCAAACTCATTATTGAGCCCAAGGTCATGTATATTTTCTTCTACATTTATTCTATAAGTTTGTACTGTTGCATTTTGTATTTAGGTTTTTAATCACTTTGAGTTAATTTTTGTGTAAGGTGGAAGGTCTGTGTTTAGGTTCAATATTTTGGATGTAGGAGCCTAATTATCCCAGTACCATTTGTTGAAAACACTATTTTTTTTCACTGAATTGCCTTTGTACCTTTGTAAAAGGTCAGTTGACTATATTTGTGTGGGCCTAGTATTAGACTTTTTATTCTGTTCCATTGGTCTAGGTGTCATTTCTTTCACAAATACCATGCTGTCTAGACTACGATATCTTTATTGTAGAACTTGAAGAACTTGAAACAGGATACTATGAGGCCTCCAATTTTGTCTTCTTCAGTATTGTATCAGATATTCTGTCTTCTCTCTTTCCACATGAATTCTAGAATCAGTCAATATCTGCACAATAACTTGCTGTTATTTGGTTAGTATTAAATCTGTAGATCAATTTTGCAGGAATTGACATCTGAATCATGCTGATTCTTTCAACATAAACATTGAATAATGCTTCATTTATTTAGGTCTTCCATTATTTCTCTTATCAATGCTTAATACTTTTCTACATGCAGATCCTGTGCCTATTTTGTTAATCCAAGAATCATCAACTCACATGTCTACAGGAAAATAAAAGCGAAAATGGACAAGGGATCAACTTGCCATTTTTCTTAATTAACTTTTTTTGCCCCCATGTTTGAAAGACACATTTGTCCCAGAAATGTTTTACTTTATGATTTTATTATTTGATATATGCTGAGCCAAGCATAGTAGCACATACCCGTAATCCCAGTATTTGAGAGGCTGAAACAGGAGGATCGCAGGTTCAAGGCCAGCCTCGGCAATTTTGCGAGACAGTTTCCAAAAAAAAAATAAAATAGAGCTGGGGATGTAGCTTGAAAGTAGAATGCCCCTGGGTTCAATGCCCACCACCACCACCACCACCACCAAAAACAAAACAAAACAAAACAAAAAGACATGCTAAATATACACAATGAACAACAAAGAGCAGCTCTGCAGCTCTTAATCTCAGGGAGACAATTGAGGTTAGTAAAATCTACGCTGACTTGGAAAGTACACGCCCTCAGAAATAGGTAATAGCCATCTATCTGTTGATAAGGGAGGGACTTCAAGGCCAGATCTTGTAATGTTTTTTTCAATAGCTAAAAATATTCTTATGTGAGATATCCTTCTTTTTAAATGTTAGTAATTAAACACTATGGATCTGACACAGGTGACAACAAATGAAATATGTTGGTGCCTAAATGAATTCCACAGGCCACTAGTTTGTGATTTCTTAATTTTTATTAAAAAGGGACACAGAATCCCAGATAAGGTAGGCTAAGCAATTTGCTCAAAATTACCCAGATAATTAAAAATCAAGAATATTCCTCATTCCTGAATCACCAGTTTTTTCACTATCTTGAGCTTTTACCCAGTTTGTTGTAAGTGATTATTTTCTGTGTAGTAGGAAATAATTTAAGTTTTAAAATCACCAGGTAAAATGTAATTTTAACAAAAAGTACATGTTTTACTTATCACTTTGTTACATATTACCACAAATTTAGCAATTTAATATGATACACATTGGTAGTTTCTGTGGGTAGGGAATCTTGGCACAGATTAGATCAGTCTCTCACCGGGCTCTATTAAGGTAGGCAGCCAGGATTAGGGCCTCATCTGATGCTTCAGTGCGGAAGGATATATTTCCAAGCTCGCGTCCTTGTTGGCAGGATTCAGTTCCGTGTGGGCTGTTGGACTGAGAGCCTCAACTCCTTATAGGCGGCGGTGAGTTGAAGGATGCTCTGAGCTCCTCACCCAGTCAGAGCAGCTTACTTCCTCAAAGATAGCAGTGCAGAGAACCAATGGTTAAAGTTGACTAGCAAGACAAGTTATAATCCTTTGTAAACATAATCAAGGAAGTGACTTTTCATCAAATTTGCCTTATTCTTTTGGTTAGAAGCAAGGGACCCTTCCTGCCAACACTCCAGGGGAGGGGATTACACAAGGGCTTGGATACAGGAAGTGAGGATAATTAGAGCTATCCCCCACTTTTTCTACCACAACTTGTTTCAGAGATAGTTAAATACCTTCTCCAGAGATGCATACTTTGTTTGTCATCTTAGCCATATGACACAACTGAATATGACCAAATAAGGGCAATGGGGATGTGATAGTGTGTTAATTAGCTTTTTATAGCTGTGGACAACATACCTGACAAGAAAAATTTAGAGGAGGAAATATTTATTTTAGTTCAGGGGTTCAAGGGTTTCAATCCATGGTCAGCTGGCGGGGGGCATATTTGGATTTTAAAAGATCACTTTGCCTACACAGTTAAAAATAGATTTAAGAGGGGCAAGAATGGGTTCAGTAAGATCAGTAAGATGCAACAACAGACAGTGGAACCTAGACTAGGGTGGTGCCACTGGGAATACAGGGAATAGACTTTAAAAATGTGTTAGAAGGTAAAAATCAGCAGACCATAATGAGATGGTGCTTGTACAACTGCATGGATGTTGGTTTCAGTCCTGAGACAGATAACACTGTAAGAGGCCCATGTATTTTAGAGGAAGAGAATTTAGAATCAGGTCATGAGTTTAGGTTTTGGTCTGTGGATTTGGGGAGGTGTTTGGATGTCAGGTAGGCAGTTGCTAGATTGGTCTGGAACTCAGAATAAAGGTTTGAGTGATAGATAGTTCTGATAATAGTTGTAAGTTCCTGGGCATGGATGATATTACTCAGGGAAGGTCATAGAATGGGAAATTACAAAGAGAAATAAAGGGACAACGATGACACATTGATCTTTAAAAGACTCCTGGGTCATATGAACTTTGGCAAAACCACATTATCTGATTTTCTTTACCAATTATTTATGGTGACTTTGGGCCTGAAATCTTTTTCTGGGGATAGTCTAGTAGGTATACAAACTGAATAAATCAGTTAATCTCAAAGGACTGAAAAATTTAAAGAGCATTTTTTTATATTTCAAAACTAATTAAAAGCTGAAATGCAAATAAGTATGTGGGTGGGAAACAGGAAGTATCTATATTAAATTGTGTTTTATTTTCCAAACCGAATTAAGATAATTTCAGAAAAAGATGAATAACATTTGTTATGCACATGGGAACAAGGGCATATTACTTCAAAATGTGTTATATCTGTACATGGTAATAGGATCTTTTTCCATCCTCTTAGTTCAGAGAAAATAATTCCTCCAATTGGATAATTTTTTTTATGCCTGGAAACTTGAAATTCAGAAATTAACTTAATCAAGTAGCCCAGAATCTGAATTGCTTCATGTTTTGACTTCTAATACTGACACAGGGATGCACTTATTAAGGATGGATAGTGAATTGTGCCTCAGAGTACAGATGGGAGCCTCCTAAAATCATTAAAGACAATCTCCTTGGAGGATTTCTGCACAAACTCAAAAAAGTTTTGCTTTCTCTGCTTTAAAGATCTCTAAATAGGAACATTTCATCACCCTCTTTTGGGAGATCTTTAGTGTCTAATCTGTCTGAAGTTCTTCAGACAGATCAGTCTTCTCAAAGTTTCTCTTGCTACACTTTAAGGCCTTTTTTATTTTTTTTCTCTGAATGACAGGCAGCTGTTTAGAATCTTTTATATAATATTTTTTCCTGAGTAAGTTGATTAATGAAGCTAGGTCTCAGTTTCCTCATCCAAGTTAAAATTACCACATAAAGGAGCGGTGTGACCTGGTGTGTTGGCACATGCCTGTAATCCCAGTACTTGGGAAGCTGAGACAGGAGGATCTCAGGTTCGAGACAGCCTCAGCAATTCAGCAAGACCCTCAGCAACTTAGTGAGACCCTGTTTCAAAATTAAAAAAAAATTAAAAAGGGCTGGAGGTTCAGCTCAGAGGTAGAATGCCTCTGGGTTCAACCCCCAGTATTAAAAAAGAAGAAGAAGAAAAAAAAGAAAAGCCTATTTTGATCCTGATTATAATTTATACCTCACTAGTTGAGTAATTGGTTTATATTTTATCATGACTAACAATGTTTTATTATATTCACATCTTGCTTGTTTATGTTTTCGAACAACTGATTTTGGACTCAAAGTTAATGAAGCCAGGTCTCAGCTTCCTTATCCAAGTTAAAAATCACCATAGAAAGGAGCAGTATGGCTGGGCACTATGTGCATGTCTGTAATCTCAGTACTTGGGAGGCTGAGACAAGAGGCTTATGGGTTCAAGGCCAGTCTTTGCAACCTAGTGAGACTCCCAACAACCTGGGAAGACCCTGTTTCAAAAAAAGAAAAAAAAGGGAGGGTGGGTAGGAGTAGGAGCTGGGAGGTAGAATGCCCCTGCAGGGGGTAGAGGGCATAAAGAGGTATTCTAGGGTGTAGGGAAGCAAAAAATATTTTTGGCTCCTCCTTGTAAAGTGTATTGGTGTGGGCCCTGCAAAATACACTGAGAAAAGACTAGCAGGAGAGATCACGTGTGAATTCTATTTGATGTTAGGTTTCCCGTAACACGGGCCTTCCTAGGGAAAAAAAGTGAAGACTCAAAAAAGTGAATAGGCCTGAGATTTGTATGTCCACTTTGAACAAAGAATGACTGATGGACATGTGACAAGACAAAGGAAAGGTTGTGGAGCTTCTAGGGGTGGACAACTGTGGGGAGGTAAATATATGGAGGAAAGTGATGGAAGACAAGAGTTATTTTAGTAAGGTTTGTTGTGCAGGTTCATCTCAGGCCAACTTGTCTTCTTCATGGCCACAAAACTTCTCCAGGGTAGAGGCACCTGTAGTCATTGTCATTTCTCAGGAGTTTCTGCTTTTCTTCAGAAAAGGGAAGTTCTGGAAAGTTTCTGCATTTCTGGAATCTCACATTCCTTCTACTCAAAACACCTCACACCAAAAGGGCATATTTTGATTCCGTGTGGTACCATAGACAACAAATTAGCTACAAGTCACAGGAGAAACAACTCCAGCCCATAGCCCACCATCCCTTCCTTCTCTTGTAAGCCCTTTCCCCAAACTTTCAATATGTATTTTTATTCCTCTTCTCCTTCTGTGAATTATTTAGATGAGAAGTGGGTATGTAGAAGGATGGTTCCATGTGTGCAAAGTTAACTGAGGCAGACCCTTTCTCTTTATTCTGGACTACATCAATGGAATACACTTGATTATTTAGCAAATGTTTATTCAGCCCTCAATTTGTGCCAGGCACTGTTAAATATTTAAGAATACAACTGAGAAAATAAAATAACAAAAGTATAGCTTCTGTCATGGATCATGAATAAAACAGGATGATCGTATGGGTTATCCTGGAAATTGGAAACTGGATTATCCTGTGCTAATCTACTTGTCTTTAGTTAGCACATCAATGTTGGCAGTTTATAATCAATCATCCAACTGTCACCACCGGGGAGGGGTTGATTCCTCTACTCGGGATCAACAGAGTACTTGGCTTATAGGAAAGAAAAATATTTCAGTACGCACCAATCTGAGACATAGACAGAAATTTATTTAGCAAAGTAGGGAATATACATTCAAGGAAGAATGCAGGCCATCCCAAGAATGACAGAAGCTGCTTTGGGAGTGCGGGCTCTTGTTTATAGGGGACTTTTGTGAGGGTGGGCAGGAGGAGGTATATGAGGATCTCAGTCCAGTCGTCACAAGTGATTTAGGGTATTTCTGCTCCTGACCATCACTGTCTTATCAGCAGGTATCCTTTTAACCATTCAAGGACAATCACCCATGTAGAGGAGGAGATTGCTCTCATGGGTGGTGCCCAAGGAGATTCCTCTTTTTGTGTAATCTCTGTTATCTGATAAACAGATACCTCGCTAAGGATGGTAGACAGTGCTCAGCGTCTCTTGTAAATTTCTCCGAAACTTTTGGGTCTAACCAGCCTTGTCACAGGCTTCCATGTTAAAGTTGCACTTTCCTTGTTGTCCCATATGTCTCCTTTCTACCTATTTAATTCCTCTATCCTACATCACAACCAACATTAACCAAGTGGGCACTCAGTTATAGACGTGCACTCCCCAGGCCCTCACAGAGCTGGTAATCTAGCTAGGAAGAGGATATCAAAATGGATCATTACATGAAAACCTAATGCCATCGGAAGATTTTACAAGCAACACAGGGTTAACAGTTTGGTGCAGATTCTTAATTCAACAGTAAGATTGCTGAGGAGATATTTGCTAAACTGTGTTATACAGGATTTTCTTTTCCCTTCACAATGTTAGTTGGTGGAACACGTGTAATGTAAGCATAATTTGATGTCGGCCTGCATTCCTATCAACTAATAGAATCTCTGTAGTAACATGGTGTTAAGTTCTAATTCTTTTCCTTCATTCTGTGTCTCTCTTTGTTCTGAATCAATTTAGTAAGATGTCAGACTTTCATTAAGTTCATTAAACCTAGTGATTTTCCATATGGATAAGTTTATTAAAAATATATCTCCGAGGAGCAAAATGTAGACAATACATATTCTAGGAAACTTCAAACTTTCCTGATTTATGAAAATGACCTTTTTCCTTATTAACTTGCTTTTAAGCATTGTATTAAATACCAACCATTTGTCACCTGCAAAATGTTCTTACTATTCCTCAGACCATGGCTAGCATTGTGCAAATGACAGAGACAGCAAACCAGCGTTCTCTGCTGTTAGCTACTGAAAACATTGTATGAAGGCATCTGAATATACAGGGCCCATGACATAGCCTTGTGAAAATCCTACCTGATCACTTGGATACCCTTCGTCCACCTTCCTAGAAGATGATGCCAATGCCGATGTTGATACAGAAATGTCAGATTCTATTTATAGCAGCTGATAAACCCAGACTTCCAAAGTTTTGTCACCTTAATTGAATCATATTGAATCTGCACTTGAGAAACAACCATTCTGAATGGTTTTGGAGATGTTGGCACACTATGGGGCAAGGAGGGGAGGTGTCATTAAAAGGAAAGAAGGAAACTGTAGCAGACAACCTTTGGGTTATCATCTGGCTAGAGAAACTAACCTTTCTTTTGGACCAAAATTAATGAGGAATGAGCCGCCCATCCTTGTACTAATATAAGCCTCTGTACTCTTGGAAGTAACTGCTGGTTCCTTTGGTAGATAAGTAAATGCTAGTTGGACTCTTCCTTGGGTTTTTGGATTCAGGATGTAATGACAACTGGCAAGTATTTCCATAAGACTGGGACAGTCGCAGTAAAACTTAGGAGCTGTGGAGCACCATATTCTGCCATGTGACTAAAAGAGTGGAAGATGCAGATCTATATGAGAGAGGAATGAGGCAGAGGGTAGAGGACAGAAGAGGTAAGAGACTAGGGGGAGTTTTGAGGATCTAGTTCCTTCTCGTTGCCATGGCTGTGAAATGCTCACTCTGGAGCCAAGGCCAGACTTCCCCAAACCACATTGAGGACATGAGAGAGGTGGATCCCCCAGGAAAACAGGGCCCTTGCCAGAACAGAGAGCAAATGTCAGGGAAATAAAACGATGGATGCCCTCGGTAGTCAGAGAAGCAAAGGGAGAATTTTTAAACAACGGGATGTTTTTCTGACTACCTGATGAACATGACTAGAAAATTATGTGAGGGGTTATTGTAGAATTAAAGATTTTTTTAAACATAAGGTATAAAGTATATTACTCTTTTCTTGATCTCACTTAATACTGATTTCGTGCTCATTTGGCTATCAATAGGCTATTTGCCTCATTGTATCTGAAGAATAAGTTTCTGAGGATTTGTATCATAAGAGGGTTGCTGTTAACCTACCTAAACAAGTGCTTTTGGAAGCAGTTTACCAGTATCTTTTACTTCATACAAATATTGCAAGTTATTAAGTTTTTAAACTTAAAACAATGTTTAATATAATTCAAACCCACAGGTGGCATTTCCCCCAGGTATTCCGATCTCATAAAATTCTACTTGGTCTTCATCCATCTTTGATTCTCTGGCAAGTCGTAAAAGACTTTGGTTTTGAACAGCTCTCAAATAACTTATTCATGATATTTAAAGAATTATCCTTGGCTTTGGGGGATGAGGACACATCCTTATCTTTTGCTTCCCAGGACAATTACCCATTTTGATTCATCATGAAATTCCCATCTGCTTCTATAAGTAGGAAAAGTCATGCGGGGGTGGGGGGAGAAACAGAAGGCTCTTGTTTGGTAAAGGTCTTTGTTGCAATCCCTACTTGTAAGAAGGCTGAGTGTCTTTGTGACCTTCATAATGGTAGGCAGTCAGCCATAGAAACAATGACAGTAGAAGGTATAAGCACACAGAGCCAAGAGGGGGAATTAATTTCTGGCTTACCTTTTATAGGGGAGATCAGGATATGACTAAGCATATTAGCAAAACTTGCTTATAAGAAGCCGGATAGCTGCAGCCCTTGAATCCAGCTGGGGGTTTTCTAACCTGGTCACGTTTGTAGCTACCCTGGGTATAACTGCTCTGAGGCTCTCAGTCACTCTTTCGCCCAGGCTTGAAGAAGGCTTGCTTCTTATCCGTTCTCTTACCTAACCTCTGACGATGATGGAAACCTTCCTAACCCTCTGAGAGCCTCCGCCTTCCTTTTCCTGGTGGATGTAGTGGATGTCACAGCTCAGTCCCTGGCAGTGTCCTCATGGTGTGCAAGTTTGGGCCATAAGTTTGATGTGCATTAGCTTGTTCAATTCCTATGGGTAGATGGGTTAGATATTAACACTTTACAGTACTGAGGAAAGAAGCTCAGGGCTGTGAGCTGGCTTACCCAGAGTCACAGATTGCAGCGGCTGGAGTACATCAGGCAGATACTTCTACAAAGAGGAGGGGAAGCTAGCCTTGCTGTGCCCAAGAGTTTATATCACATAGAGCTACTCTGCACTGAAAGCCTTTAGCTGGCGCAACTGCACAGCTAAAGGCTTCTTTCACAACTGAGAGCTGTGAAAGAAGGGGTTTCTAGATAGTGTTTCCCAATCTGGGGAAAAGGCAGATCTTTGATTCTCATGATTTCCAGGAGTCATAGTTCTGTGTTGCTCACTTAGAAGTTATTCCCCATCATTTTACATGAAAAGATAACAGCAAGTTCAACACATCAACAGTAACATGCACATTTATATACACACATATTTATATACACACACTTATCATGCTAGAAACATTGATATATGAGAAAAAGTCATCCATATTGTATTAGTCATACTCCAGAAAAATAGAACTAGCAGTGTGAGTGTGTGTGTGTGTGTGTGTGTGTGTGTGTGTTTATATTGGTTCTTTCTAATTATGCAGACTGAGAAGTCCCACAATCTGCCATCTATAAGCTGGAGACCAAGGAAAGCTGGTGAAGCTGGTGTTGTTCAGTTTGAGTTCAACAACTTGAAAACTAGAGGAGTCAGTAGAAATCCCAGTGCAAGGGCAAGGGAAGATGAGATGAACCGTCTCAGATCAACCAGCGAGTCAGAAAAGGGGGAGGCACATTCCCTCTTTCATCTTCTTTTCTCCTCAGACCCTCAGTGGTTGAATGGTGCCCACCCATGCTGGGAGGGCAGTGCGAGCTGCTTTACTGAGTCCACTGCCGAGTCCCGTGCTGCTCTCATCAGACACACCCTGGATGATGTTGAACCTGGGCATCCTGTGGCTCAGTCAAGTTGACATATGTAATTGACCATCACACATATGGTCCTACTGGGTGCCCTTGGTCTCCAAACCACATTCTACAGACTGTTGACGATGAGTCTGATAGACCTGGTCCTCATCCCAGGGCTTCAGTTTCTTCCTATCTAAGATGAGGATAATGAAATAAATCTTACAGAGTAGTTGTAATAAGTAACAAGGAAAAAACCCCAAAGGTGTTGGTGCCGTGGCATATAGTACCTTAAGTACTTAGTAGATACTACCAAAAGCCACATTGGGAGGAGAATCAATTCCTTCTTTCCTAAATTTGGTTAGAATTTCTTTTCCAGATTTAGTCAAAGCAATCCAACTTTGGGTTGGTCTGGGAGCAGGTCCTGGGGCTCAGTGTTCTGACTTTCAGACCACCGACTGTTCTCACTGCCTCATGCTCCATAATAAAGAGCACCATTCAGAGATAGTGTGTTCAAGTAATGAAATCATGCATAAAACTGATGTATCATAAAGAATCCGACGAGTTAGGGGAAAATTATGAATTTTCTCATTTTAAAAGCATTCTTCATTGGCTACCTTTAGCTAAAAATCCTTTATAGTGCTTTAATTATTTTTCAACTTAAAGAACAGGAACTTATACCCACCAGTTTTTTGTTTTGCCCTTACCCTATCTAGCCACTGTTACTTTTAATCACTATTATTTTGCACACCATCTAATGTGGGTAAGCTTCTCATTTCTTGGGCCGCATCTATTCCCTGTGAAGCTCTTATATCTACACCTTGCTGGTTCTAATGCCCCCTCTTGGAATGCTCTTCTTCCTCCTCTTTGTTTCGTTACATCCTCCCTTTACTTCAAGGATCCAAATAAGATCTGTGCATTCTAAGAAGCCCTCAATGTAGGCCGCAGTCCTCTTTGCTTGCTCTGGACTTTGAAAATAGAATAAGATGTTCTTGAAATCCATAGAGCGTTCATCACTAAGCGCAGTGACTGTAAGCCCAGAGGCTCTTCTTGGTAGCCACAGTGATCCAGAAACACTGAAGCAGTTTTCCTATGTCTTGGTGTCTGGTATAGGATTTGAGGATCATTGAGATGCTAGGGATCATCAGGGCCCTGCCAACAGGGATGGAAAGTCACCAAGAGCAAGAAGATACACACACACACACACACACACACACACACACCACACAATTGTTTATGCAGTAAAGGGTATATAAGAAATCTATGCCAGGAAAGGTCAATGATAGCTCTCTTAAAATGACCTTTATTTAGGGAAGTACTGCAGTCTTTGATTATTGTTTAAGCTTTTTAAAAAAGTCGTCGACTTTTTTTTCCTTATAAATTGCTAAACATTATGGAAATGTACCTGTTTTCTGAGGTTTTATTAAATTACACTTTCGTTCATTTTTTCATGTGGAAAATAAGCTTTAGGCTTCAATAGGATGAATCATTTCCTCCTGCCTGACAGGAGGAAGTTAATGTAATGCTGCCGCAGTCATCTCGGTTGTCTCCTGTTTTATTCTGGGGCTGTTGTGATTAATAGGGTCATATTGGAGTGATTACAGCTGCCTGTTTGCTTGTGTCATCCTTGGGGTCTGAGGCTCTGGTTCCAGGTTGCTTCTGGCTCAGAAACCTAGTTTGAGATGTTCACAAGGTAATAAGCTGCAGCTGTGTCGCTGCCCGGTGGAGAGCTGGGCTGGGCCATGTGAATTCTCAGAGCCATCCCATGTTATGGGAATTTGGATCATTTGTTAAGAAAGTATTTATTGAGCACTGATGGTGAGCAAAATCTTGTACAGTTCTGAGGAAATCAAGACCAGTGCCCTCGGTGCCATGGGGGGGCACTTTATTCTTTGAGAATCTGATTATTGACAGAGTGTGAGCAGTGTGGGAGGGAGAGGTTGCGGAGGTGAACTTGCAAGTGACTGCTACCTTTTCTGCTTAGTATCACCAATAATAAAGCACATAATTAGGATAAATGATCATTATTTTTCTTACTTGTTCAGATTATAGAACACCTTTCCATTTTGTGGCATGTCAAAAATACTGACATTTAGTTCCATATATTTTTTATGTATGTGCATGCCTCATGATTCTACACATGACATACTTAAAAGTAGGAGCTACTGTGTCTGGGGAACAGTACTATCCTTGGACCTGGGTAAGTGGGGCCTCTGCCGCAGGCTTCATGAGTTGGAGTGCCCTCTGCTTTGACTGCCTTTCTTGCAATTTGCCAAATCTTCCTCTGATGCCTGGGATTGTCTAGGGGCTGGGAGCAGCTCAGGATGCCCTGAGCCTGGACTAGAACACATGTGGGCCCCAGACCCATTTTCTCCCCTCTGTAGCTCTATATCCCATGTGACTGGTTGATGGGATGCCCTGAGGAGCCATGGAATTTGTACCTGTGGGAGCATCCAGGGACTTCATGGCTGGGCTCTGGTTCTAGAAGGGTAGACTAGTAAGCTGGTCATTGCTGCTAGCCCATGCAGGATTTCTTTTGTGAGCACGTACAAGATTGGGCTACCAGAATGGTACTCTCAAGATCATTCTGGGTAACTTACACATGTTGTACAGAGGACTAATTCAGGGACCTGAGGTACCTAAGGTCCACTGCTTTCTCTTGGGCTTGACCTTGTGTGTGGATCCATGTATTGGATCTTGGCTGCCCCTGTTGTGACTGTAGGGTTCCTCCCTATAGTCTATAAAATCTGAGGGCCCCAGGATTGGAAGCAGGTATCCTTTACCCATGAAACCCCTGATGCATCCAGGGCAATTGCCCCATCCACTCCATAGGCTCCATTCCATGTCAGGCTACCCTGTTTGTTTCTGTGCTCATTAGTCCCGAAATATATCCAGAACACTGCCCTACAGCGCCAATGGGCCATTCCAATTGATGTCTTCTCTTGCTTCAAGTGATGTGGTGACATCATACCCTTCCAGCTTGACCTTAAAGTAGGCTGGACGAGGGAGAGACATTTGTTGTCCTAACAGGGATATTCGTTTCATCCTCCCCACTGGTGGTAGCATGTGGGAGGTGAGAGTGCCGTCAACCTTAAAAGGAATCACATTTTAGGAATACCAGGATGATGCTCTAAAGTGTTCAAAGAAGATATGGAATTGGAGCATGTGCTATTTTATTTTTACACCATAGAATTCTGAACAGTAAATTTAACATAATCAGAAAACAAATTATCATTTACATTTTCATGCATTCTCTAAGTCGAAGACTGCATTTGTGGGCACCATCGATAAGGCATATGAACAACTTTTGTGAGAGTCGCTGGAAGCCAGTATTCACTGGTGGCCCAAAAGATGATGTAGTGTGAGAAGTAATGATGTAACCAGCATTAAACAAGTGGAGGTATGGAAATGAAGAGGCAAGAAAGCCTATATTTTTTAAAAAGTACAAACAGATTCTGAAGAACCATGACATTGTGAGGAATAACTATCTCTTCCTTTTTCTCACAGTTGGTGATACGAAATAACTAGGAATGATATGTATGACAATAAAGAACATGAATTCATGATCCCTGAACCTGGGCGGGGAGAGATGGTACTTGGACACTAAGAAGCATCTTCACATGCACTGATTGGAAAATAAACCACTATCTATCTCTTTTCTACCCATTATTCTATCCCTTCATCACAAAAAAATCACTACACCTTACATGAGCCCATGAATTCTGTATTACATTTTAAAGATGAAATTGCTACTATAAGTCAAGATTCTGTAGAATTATTTTCCAGGGCCCCATCACACCTAGTAATAGTCTTGTTGAGGAGGGTACTTATTAGGGGTACTCAGGAAATGAGATGCCTTCTCTGCTGCCTATTGAAAGATTTATTTCAAACTTAGACTCAAAGCTGGAATTTACTCTTCTCAATCAAAAAGGAGAGGGATATGAAATATCCTACTTCTAAGCAGAGAGAGAAAATGAAAGAGGGAGGGGCTGAGAGCTTGGGAGAGGAGGAGATGAGTGGAAGAAAAGCCTGCTGGGCAGTAGACAAGGAAAGAGAAGTTTCCCAGGAGGGAGAAGTTACTGGCAGTAGGTATGTAGCTAAGAACAGGGGAAAAGCAAATTCCTCTAAGTAGAAGATGAAGATTCTGTATTTAAAAATGTGTGTGGTTATTGTTGGGGACACAGATTCCGCATTTTCTGCAACTAGTAACTAAGAGCTTTTGGAGGAAGGCATACCCATCCATCCTAGAGTAGGCTTGCTTGTGACAGAGAGTAATGTAAGAAACAGGATAAAAGGACAGCAGAAAATAGATAATGGCACAAAGAGAAATCCATATTTCAAGGGAATCAGACCTCATTCTTATTGAGGTAATTTTTTTTAAAAAAATTATGTATTTACTTTTGGTCCAGATCTTTCTTATATCTCTAGCTCACTGTAATTTTCCAAATAATTTTTGACAGATTTTAAAATCAAATTTGCTGCTGATACTGTGTCCTCTTTTTCTCTGTGCTTGGAGGTTCACATTTATTCAAAGCAAGCAGGTGCATCCTTAGTACATCCCCCTCTGCTCTTACTTTTATTACTCTATGAGGCACATTTTCTTAATGCTGTTTGCCAGATCAAGTGAAAAGCTCCTTCTTGTTGTCTTTAGCCTTAAACCTCATCCCATTTTGACTACAATCTTTTGTACACTCTTACAGATTCATGCCATTCTGTTGTATTTCCCCTAGACAATATGCTCCTACTTCATTTTTAAAATACATGCCTGTAAAATTTTGTCCCCCCGGGGATGCGCAGGGTGCAACCACCCTGGTTTCTTGGTGTTTTTTCTTGGTTCTCACTAATCAGAATTATTAGCTATACCAGCTCTTGTCAGCTATACAGTTTGTTCAACTCATCTGATCCTTATTGCCTACTTTCCTTTCCCATTTTTGCAGTAGAAATGTTCTCTTATACTGAAAAAACTAAATTTCAATGACCGAAATGTCATAAATGTCTTGTGCTTGTTTTAGTTTATAAGACACAATGGTTATGCATTTCATCTAATTTTCCCATTTCCTGCTAGTTTGATCAGACAAGATGCTTGTTTATTAAAAAAATAGTATTAAGACTAGGGTGATAGGCAAATTCAAATTACCAAAGGAATAACTTCAAAAAGTTATTGGGCATTTAAACGAAAAAGAAACTTCAAGTGATTCTTTATGAAACAAGTATCCTCCACAATATCACAAATAATTCTTTAATATTAGTTACTTTTCTTCAGAATTACAGAAAAGAAAAATCCCAGAACAAATGTCATGGGAATCCATGTGTGTTTTTGGAGAATCAAAATGGCCAAAAGTAGTGATTATATCTTCAAAAACATGATCTGTCCTCTAGAATTTACTGTGGGTAGTGAAGTAAGGGACATTCTGTATACTTTTGGAGAATTGAGATTATTACAGTAGAAACTATTACTATAAGTGTTAGGGTTGGTGTAAAAAGTACCACAGACCATGTGGCTTATATAACACACATTTATTTTCATATTGTTCTAGAAGCTAGAAGTCTGAGATCAAGGGGTTTTTGTTGTTGCTATTGTTTTTGGTACTGGGGATTGAATCCAGGGGCATTGAACCTCTGAGCTACACCCCCAACCCTTTTTTATTTTTTATTTTGAAACAGAGTCTTGCTAAGTTGCTGAGGCTGGCCTCGAACCTGCGACCCTCCTGTCTCAACCCCCCCAAGTACTGGGATTTAGGCATGTTCCCCTGTGCCTGGCTTAGGTTTGGTTTCTTCCAAGGTTTCTCCCTTGTCTTGCAGGTAGCTGTCTTTTCCTTTTCACATTATCTTCCCTCCAAATGTGTCTGCATCCAAATTTCCTCTTCTTATAAGTACAGCAGTCATATTGGATTAAGACTCACTTTAATGTTTCATTTTCATTTAACTACATCTTTAAGGGCTCAAGTTTCAAGCACAGTTGCATGATGAGGTACTTGGGGTGAGAACTCAATCTGTAGATTCTGGGGGAGGCACGTATTAGCCTTTAACAAATGGAGCCCTTAGATTCTGATGCTTTTTCAGCAAACTTTGGAGCTCCCTGGCTAATGCGCACACCACTCCAGCCATCTGTGTTCACATGGCGTTCTCTCTGTGTCTCTTTATGTTGTTTCCCACCGTGAGTATCTGTTTGTGTGTTAGGTTTCTCCTTTTTAGAAGAACACCAGTTTTATCAGATTATAGCCCATGCTAATTGATTACTTCTATAAAGATCCTTTTTACAAGTAAAGTCACATTCTGAAATATTGGGGGTTAGGACTTCAACATATCTTCTTTGGAAAACACAATTCGACCTATAATAGTGATTATACTGATTCATGTTCTCTTTGGGGCTCATGTTAGACTTTGATGCCATGTTTAAGGTCTGTAATTTTTCCTCAAGAGGATCATTAACATTAAATTATTATGAATTCTGTACTTGGGTTGTTTGCTAACTAATACTTAACATCAGAAAATTATAAAAGTGAAAGACAATTACAGTAAGTATAAATGTTATTTGAGGTTTCTTACATTCATTAATTACCCCAAGGCTACTCCAAATTCAGATTAACATTTAATTTCTTCCTCTAGCTGAAATAAAACTATATTTTTAGGTAAATAAAAGTATCTTTGATGGTGTCATATTACTTGCGTTAGTCAGTGTACTCACGGGCAAATTCAAATTAAGTTAATTCAAGGATCATTTAGTAAAGGATACTTTACGAAGGTTGTATTTGGTATCCTGCGCTAACAACAATGGGGCTGTTAGCATCCTAGATCTTAAGGAAGGAGAGAAGGGGCAATTGCAGGAGTCAGAAGGCAAGAGTAGTAGTGATCTGTGATTGTGGGACATCAGAAGGAATAAGGAAAATAGATAACTTCAATCTTACTTTCCTTGTTTTCCCCTGATTTCTGTGGCTCTCCGTTAGCCAAACCCAGCTGGAATCCACAGTAGAAGGGAGCTCTTTGATATAGTCCATATACATCAAGCTTTCAAGGTAGAAAGGTAGAGAGGGAATTTGGAATGCATTGGAAGATTTCAAACACAGCTGGTTACTTTTGGCCTTCAGTATCCAACATTTCTTTTCATGGTTGAAACCCAGCAAAGAGGTTTCTGGAAATTCTGTTAGCTACCTTATTAGGCATGATGCCAATATAGTCATATACCTACCTGAAACCTGAAAATGCTGCTCCTGATGCTTTTCATATAAAGGAGCAAGAAGAAAAATGGGAAGAGGGCTGAGGAAACAATTTAGTGACATAAAATGTAACTGTTAATGTCACTGATTCTATAACTGGTCACATGGCCTTCTTCCTTCCCAATCATAGCAGACTTTTTCTACCAACCTATCCATGTTCTTCTTAATTCTGCTACAGCCTCGGCTATATGGTATTCTTTGCTCATTTGGTGACCCAGTCCTCCATCCTTGGAAGATCTGGTTTCTGGTGTCTTGTTTCCATTAAGTTGCAGAAGTTTCCCATTGGTCACTACTATTGCACAAGGAAGGTGACCCTTGTTACAGTCAGTATTCTTGGCCAGTACGGAGCCTGCTTCTCAGGCTGTCTGTATAGTGGCTAGTATGATCTAGTATGCTCTGTTTCCATTTTATTTCACATAAATGTGATTTCTGGTGGAATCTCTACTGTGGACTCTGAGACCTCCAAACACATTCCAAGTTTTCCAATAGGATTACTATGCATAACGGGAGGGGAGTCATTCTGATCTTCAGTCTTGTTTCCATCTCCATTCATTCTGGCTGCGGGGGAGACAGCACTAAAATTGAGAGTTGACTTAAGACATATACATCATCCTCTAAGATATCGTCCTGACCTTGTTCCCTAGTATACCAGCTCCCGCCATCGTTTAAGAATGCAAAGTAAGCCGGGCGTGGTGGCGCACGCTTGTAATCCCAGTACTTTGGGAGGTGGAGACCGGAGGATCCGGGTTCGCGGCCAGCCTCAGCTCTCAATCTCTCTCTCTCTCTCTCTCTCTCTCTCCTTAGTGAGGCCCTCTGCAACTTCGTGAGACCCGGTTTCAAAATAAAGTATAAAAAATAGAGCCGGGGGTGTAACGCGGAGGTAGAACGCCCCTGCGTTCAATCCCCGGTACCGCAAAAAAAAAAAAAAAAAAGAATGCAAAGTAGTTGCTGTCTTCAATTTTCTTGTTTTTCTAACATAAAGTTTAATAGTATATTCTTTATATGTGTTTTGCAGGCTATCTGCTTATCTTTTGTTGTAAAAAGTACTATTTTTAATGTTTCTCTGTGTATTCATACTTGGCTGAGTATAGATCTATTCAAATCTTTGATCTCTCTAAGAATGGAGTGGTACATTTTCCTAAGCTTTCTTTCCTGATTATTTAGGCAGTAGGGTGGAAAATGTGGCTCATGCCATCATTTCATTCATTCAGGAAGTTGAGGAATATGGGAGGAAATATGGGCTTTCAGTCTTTCTGTTGGAACTACTCAACTAGGATCCAGCTTTCTGTTTCTTGTCTACTAAAATTTGGACCAGTTGCCCAAGTCTAGTGGACTAAGATTCTGTAATTCTGCTGCTTTGTACATACCTGGTGGTTTGCCTTCTCAGCTTTGTTGATTTACAGTGGTCACCTCCTACTTGCAGAGATAGATATAGACTTATTCTGTTTTTGGCCTACAGTCCATCTAGATAGCCTGATTAGGCGTGCTTCTCTTCATCTCTACATACTCTATAAGAAAGCTTATATGCTTTCCAGTGTCTGTCTCTTTAGCCCATGCAGGTTTATGAACAAGGATAAATATAGAGAGCTTCAATGCATGTATGTATGAATGCATGCATGCCAAACACTGTATACTATATCTACAGAGGTGAAAGTTTTCATATTAGACCATGTATAACAGTCACTCAAAATCTAAGTTCTTTAATCTGACTACTCTAGCTGTACCAAGTAGTTCAGACTTTGGTCTCAGTCTAGGAAAACTTCAAACTATGGTAAATGAACAAACTTAATTTTCCAGATAAAAATAAAATGTGAATGTATAAATGTAAATGGAAAACCCTTATGGTTTTCCAGGCAAAATTCTTAAAATGACAAATTCAAATTGAAGTGCAATATACTTTATTCTTTATGAAATTAAGGAAATAGAAATGGATGAGAATATATATAATTTTAAAAATGTAATATCTTGGCTTTTAGAGAAGTATAGGTTCTAATGCTTCATTATTTTTCCAAATAGTCTTGATGGAGCCTGGTGATAGATTCCAATGACTGAAGGATCATAAATAAAGCATAATTATTAAAAGTAAAAGCATCAAATTAAATGTCATAGAAAGTTGCCCTAGGTAAAGTCTTTTAAAATGTCTTTATATAATATTGGGCAGGAGAAATGGCATGTTAAAGCAATTCTCACAAACTAGTGCATTTTACATCAAGAATAGGTTTAAGATTTGATCATAACTGCAGAAGGTCAGTTTTACTTTATTTATAATGAGACTATTCTAAAAACTGTCTCCAGACATCAGCATTGATACTCCATTGAAAGGAACCTTTTATATACACTGATCAAATGGGAAGAGAGGGAGAAAGACAGCGATTCCTTTGCTCATATTCCCAAAGAATTTGATATTTTTAGCATCATTTAAAGTTTTAAAAATAAATATAAATAAATAAAATTGTGGTTTCACTGCCTTTGCCCAAATTTAAGAAACTTAATTAACAAATTTCTACCTCATTAGGGTATTACTTGAATCTGATAATTATCTGAGTCTATAATTTATAATAGTTTCTAATTCCAATTAGATTTTTTTTTCCTGAGATAAGTTCCTCTATTCTTATATAGCATACCATGGACAATAGCCTAATGCAGTCCAGGGAATTTAGTTTTTATGATTCTTTCTGTGTCATGTGATATCTCTACCATTTTGTTTTGAAAATACTTGCTGGATTATTAGAAGAGTAACAGTAAGTTTACTGTGCATGGACACTAGCAGGCTTTGAGTCTCTATTTTTGGTGCAATTACTGAGGTTGCTTGTAATTGCTTTGTCTGAGAAACGAAGAGTTGGGGGACTCCCTCCATATGTAGTCTGGCCCCTCACCCCACCCTGCACCCCAGTGAAATCCAGGGCAGCAAGGTTGTGCAACTCACTTCTCTAGGAGCCTTGGTTTTGGGGACTCCAGATCCCCGCAGCTTCCAGCGGGGCCACTAAAATCTTCCTCCTCTTGGTGACCTCTGTGGTGTCACTTTGAAATCAATCTGTAAAAGCTGCCTTAAGGCTAACTAAAAGAAATTCCCTTTTCTATATGGGAAATCAGATTATAAATAAATGAAGATCCCAACAGTTACAAAAAAAGTAAATGTTGTTATATAATACCCTATTTCTACATCTTATCAATGCTTACCTTCATTATGTGCATCTTTACTAAGTGAGGAGGTTGATGATATTTTCCCAGTGGTTAAAAATTCATGGATTCTGAATTTTTCATATTCCAGCCAATGTATTCCTACTGTGTTATTTTTCAAAGGCAGCTTGTCTAATCTGGTTATTTTGACTCCATTTAAAGACCATATTTGCCTAATTATACACCTTTATTGCCTCTGCTTGGTATTGGCTGTATGCAATCCACGAGGAGAACACTTCTCAAATTTACATATGGCAAGTGTATTTAGCGACATGCATCCTTGTTCCTAAGTTTATCTTGAGATATTTTTTTTTTGCCAGCCCCCTTTCCACCCAGTACTGAGAGAGGCTCGGGGATGCAGCCCGCTCTTTCCTCTTTTCTCTTTCCTCTTCTTTCTCCAGGCTAATTATACAATCCAAGGGGGGAACTTTTATTACCATCTTCTATAGCAAGAATTTCATAACCCACAGATTCCAGGAAAAACCATATGCTCACTTCTTATAACTTTGGTCCTTGATGTTTTGGGGAAAACTTTTTGATTTTGAAAACTTTCTTTTTTCTCCTAAGTCTATGGGTCTTGCCATTGAGATCTTGACTTTTATATAGTTTTTCCTGAATTGGGCATCGAAAGCTTATTTTGTTATACTTATCTTTTACATTCTAGCCATAATGATTCTGAGCTTCCCCACAGCAATGAATATGTCTCCCTGAACAGAGAGAAAGCCAGGGACAAGGAATTCTGAAAAGTAAACAACAATACTTAATTATCCTTATGTATCTCTAATGTACTTTATTATCTTGAAGTAGTGGGAACAGCATGGACTTCGAGGAATCCGGTTAAGCACTGGGGATGAGTACATGTCTCTGGCAATCATGTTTGTACCTCCCAAATTACTTTCTGAAGACTCAGTAAAATAAATAAATGTAGTTGTTTTTTTCTTCCCCTGAAGGCAAAAGCTATAGATGGAGGAGAGGCAATAATATCAGGAACATTTCAGAAATAAGAAAAAGTCTGATTAGATCTGAGAGAGCTGAACCTTAACTCAATTGTGGAGAAACACAGGATGTGGGAAGATTATCCGGAAAGTACTCTGGAATGGATAGCCCCAGATAGCTCAGAGAATAAGGATGAAGGTGGGGCTAAAAACAAGATAATTATCTGGGCGTGGTGGTCCATGCTTGTAATCCCAGTAGTTGGGAGACTGAGACTGGAGGATCAGGGTTCCCGGCCAGCCTCAGCTACTTAGTGAGGCCCTGTTTCAAAATAAAGAATAAAAATATAGGGCTGGGTTTGGAGCTCAGAGGTAGAATGCCCCTGGGTTCAGTCCCCAGTACCGCAAAAAAAAAAAAAAAAAAATTTAAATAAAAACAAGATAATTGGCCAAGAGACTCTTACGGAAGCAGTTTTCCCCTTCCCATTCAACACTACCCCTACTTCAACCCAAAAATAAACTGAATATTTTTCTCTATAGATAATAAAGCATATATTTCTCTCTAGAAAATAAAACAGATGTTGGTGAACTGGGCACATAGGATGGAAGAGTACCAGGTGGAAATAGGATAGCAAATGAAGTTGTTTCTGAATATTTACTCCTTCCACTGCACTGTAAGCCTCTCTTCCCACTGGGCTCCCAAAACTTGAGGTATTGGGAAATTATTTTCTGACATGCCTAATAGGAAATATCTAAAGATATCAATATCAGGCTTTTTTTCTAATGAGAATGGCTAGCCACAATCCTCTAAATGAAGCCCATTTTCAAGCAGCCCACAGAATTTCTAGTTAGTTTTTCAGATGTGAGCAGATAGGCTACAATTAACAGACACCCGAGCAAGTGTCCAACATATGAGACAGATATCAAATGAACCTTCAGGAAACAAAGACTAATTGGGAAAATTAAAGCTTTAAAAAATTGTCATTATTCTCAGAGATAAGAAAAACTACCGGATCTGTGAAGCAGGAACATGATGTGATTTTTAAAGGAATATGCAGAAAAAAGATCGTGGAAATTAATATATACACATGGAAAACTGGAGAGAAATATAATTTTAGCAATTCAGTAGAGGAGATATAATACCTGAATAATAAGAGCTATGGAGAGAATAGAAAAAATGGAGGAGAGGAGGAAATCACTAAAATGAATTAAAGTACAATTTACACAATTAAAGAATCGAGTTTCCAGATTGAAAGTGCTTATTGAGTTCCCAGAAAAGTAGATGCAAATAGCCTCAAATCAAAGTATAACACCATGGAATAGGGACTGGAGTCAAAGAGTAAATCCAAAGAAGGGTTGGAAGTGGTGACTCTAACATATCAAACACCAGAAATCAGAGCAGCTTCAAGAATTCTTCCCAGTAACATTGTAAGCTGGGGCACAGGGAGTAATACACTCACATTCTTGAAGGTAAACAATATCCAACCTGAAATTGTATACCCAGTACAACTATCAATTACATGTGAAGGAAGAGTACAACATTTTCAGACGTGCAAAGCTTCACTTCCTTGAGGAGCTACAAGAGGAGCTGCTCCACCAAATAAGGGAATATGTGAAGAAAAAGGAAATAATGAAATTGGGGAACTAAGGAATTCAACTCAAGAAAGAAATGAAGGGAATGTTCTGGTTAACTGTGAAGAGAATGTATAGGATGAGCACTGTGTGTCACTGTGGATGGCAACCGGCCCGGAGTGTCACAGGTCAGAAAGCTCTGGGAGTAATGTCTCCAGCCAAGGTAGTTAGTAGAAAGTAGCTGATTTATTTGGATATATTGGAAGGAGATTTAGAGATCGGGAGAAGAGTTTGGAAACACCCGGAAAGCAGAACACTTATTAAATCTGAAGAAAACAAAAGGTTGTGCAAGAAAAGAAATATAATAAAAGTGTAATAGTTAGCTATAAATATTTAATAGTCATAATGTAAACACTTAATATACTATATTACGTTTTTGAAAGAATAAAAGGGGAGGGATGTTTGGAAGGGAGGTATAGAAGTGGTCAAAGGGTGCTTGGGTCACGTCTTTCAATGCAGAAAGACAGCAGCTGATGCCTCTTGTCCTGTGGACAGTCCTCCTCCCACCAATCAAGTATGCGCTCTAAATAGGATTATTTAGTTTTGTGGAGGTAAACACCAAAAGAAACAGCTCAAAGACTTACAGGAGGTTAACTCCGGGGAGTTGGAAATAGCAGAGGGTAGACCTAGAAAGATCAATATTTTTTTTTTACAGTAAGTCTTTTAGAACACTTTAACACATAGAACTCTGTATATCATTGATTAAAAAATTACAGATGAATGAAACAACATGGGATTAGAAATAAGGTAAAATTATGTTTCAGTCATGAGTCTGTTGTTTCCTTACTTTGTGTCTCAACCTCACTGAGCCCCTCTTTCTTCTTAATAGGTAACATAACTAAATAGGAAATAAGATAGTTCATTTAAAGCACTTAATTACATTAACGATGAACCTTAAGTAAGCTCTAGTAAGTGGAAGGCATTAAAATGAGATTTATGTGTTTTCTATGCTTCTGAGAAGGAAGCTTAGGCTTACTGAGGTTCAAAAACTTCTTCAGTCACAGCTAAAAACCCAAGAGCTGGATTTAACAAGGAGTCTGAAAAAAAACTGAGCCTACTTTAGCCTTTAACTGCCACCATATTGCTTTCTCTTTCCTGCTTTTCCTATAGATGAAACTGCTTCTTTTATTTTTATCCAAAATATTTAGTACAGTGCTACACTCATAATAAGCAATTAATATTTGAATGGATATTGTTAGACTATGAGTTAAGTAGTTCCTTCCTACAGTCAATTTAATCATTGGCTTTTTCATTATGTGCACGTTATGATGTTTGCTTGTTTTAGGTTGCAAACTAGAGATAAAAATGTATACAGTGTGTACTATAAAACCCTTTATTTCTTAAATAACTAATAGTAGACTTTGTAAATGTATGTCAGAAATATTTCTTAAAACTAGTGTTCTAGGCCAGGCGTGGTGGCGCACGCTTGTAATCCCAGTACTTTGGGAGGCGGAAACCAGAGGATCCAGGTTCGTGGCCAGCCTCAACTCTCTCTCTCTCTCTCTCTCTTTCTCTCTCTCTCTCCCTGTCTCTCTCTCTCTCTACTTAGTGAGGCCCTCCACAACTTCGTGAGAACCAGTTTCAAAATAAAGTATAAAAAATAGGGCCGGGGGTGTAGCGCGGAGGTAGAACGCCCCTGCGTTCAATCCCTGGTACCGCAAACAAACAAACAAACAAACAAACAAACAAAAAAACTAGTGTTCTCTGGGAAAGGATTCATAATTGTAGAACCTTATTCCTCCATTCCTTCTCTAAGTATGTGCAAGTCTTTCATGCATACACATCACAGAAGGGAGTACAGGTGCCCCTTGACTTATGATGGGGTTATGTCCCAATAAGCCCGTACTATAATCACTGATCATCCTAGGTTATCTGCATAGGGCAGTGTAATTTATTAAGTTGTCTATTTCTTCCTGCCATGGTTATGTGGCTGACAGGGCACTGTGGCTCACTGCCCTGCCCAGCATCACAAGAGGTGTTCATGTTGCACATCACTAGCCTATAAAAAGATCAAAATTCCCAAATCAGAGTACAGTTTCTACTTTGCACCATCATAGAGTTGAAAAATTGTTAAGTCCAACTGTTGTAATCTGGGACATATACAGTATATGTATATACTATGTAGTAGACACTGACTACATAATTTAATGTTTTGTTCACTTGAAATAAACCAATAGTATAGACACTATCATGTGTAATAAAATAGCCAAAAAGGACCTAAGAGTAAGTTAAATAATATAATATTTTGCATAGCTTTATGAAGCTTAAATATGATAATTCGTTTCATATACAGAAATAGCAGGGCATAGGACAGGGTGTTAATTATTCTTATCTAAATCTTGGAGAAGGCAGCATACTAAGCACTGTTAGGTCACACCAGCCTCATCAGCTAGAGAAATCCAGAAAGAATCTGAAAATAGCAATGAGAATGATAAGGAGTTGGCAAAATGACTTATGAAAAAAGATGAAAAGAAATAAGAATAATGGATAAATAGTGATGAAGATTAAACATTGCATACACGGGAAATAAAAACATCAGAAGAAAAACTGGGATGAAATATTAGGAAGAGTAGTTACAATGCCAATGCACTTAAACTTTTGTTTTTGGTTTTTTTTTCGGTACCGGGGATTGAACGCAGGGGCGTTCTACCTCCGCGTTATGCCCCCGGCCCTATTTTTTTATGCTTTATTTTGAAACCGGGTCTCACGAAGTTGCGGAGGGCCTCACTAAGGAGAGAGAGAGAGAGAGAGAGAGAGAGAGAGAGAGGAAGAGGAAGAGGGAGAGAGAGCGCTGAGGCTGGCAGTGAACCCGGATCCTCTGGTCTCCGCCTCCCAAAGTACTGGGATTACAAGTGTGCGCCACCACGCCCGGCTTAAACTTTTGTTTTTAATAGTTGCTATTAATGATACATGGAAACATTTCAGAATATTTACAATAAAACTAAATCTTCCAAAGAACAGAATCCTAGGAAAATACATTAACTTACTGTTCCTTCCTTAAGATATTTACCAGGCCATCCCAATGTCCAATAATCCTCCTAATTTAGTTAATTTTTTTTCACTAGAGACGTAGAAAAAAATTTTAGATCAACTATTGAAACTGCTCTTCATTGTAAAAAAAGAACAAAAACACATTGACAGAGAATCCAGTGAATGTTCTGTTGTTAAATTTGTTTAAAGGGAGGTTGCTAATGTACTCTGTGTCCCAAAAAGAATATTATGTTACATATGTTTGTTGTCTTTAATCAGTTAATATTTTCTCTATGGCAAAATATAACAAAGAATCTGAGATCTAGAAGAGCAGGGAACATGTCTATTTTATTTTATTTACTTAAAATTTTAGCTGGGAGCCGGGCGTGGTGGCGCATGCTTGTAATCCCAGTACTTTGGGAGGTGGAGACCGGAGGATCCCGGTTCGTGGCCAGCCTCAGCTCTCTCGCTGTCTCTGTCTCTCTCTCTCTCTCTCTCTGTCTCTCTCTCTCTCCTTAGTGAGGCCCTCCGCAACTTCATGAGACCCAGTTTCAAAATAAAGTATAAAAAATAGGGCCGGGGGCGTAGCGCAGAGGTAGAACACCCCTGCATTCAATCCCTGGTACCGCAAAAAAAAAAAAAAAAAATTTTAGCTGGGAATAGTGCTGCATGCCTGTAATCTCACTACTCTGAAGGCTGTGACAGGAGGATTGAAGGTTCTAGACCAGTCTCAGCAACTTAGTGAGAGTCTCAGGAACGTAGGGAGACCCTGTTTCAAAAACAAAAACAAAAACAAAACAAAAGGTCTGGGAGTATAGCTCAGAGGTAGAATGCCCCTGGGTTCAATCTTTAGTACTGTAAAATAAATGAATAAATAAAAATTTTTCTTTTTAATTAACACATAATTGTAGACATGTATGTCTATTTTATTCAGTATCATATCTACAGCATTTAATGCATAGTGATTGATTCCTAGATTCAGTTTTTTTTTTTTTTTTTGCGGTACTGGGGATTGAACCCAGGGGCGTTTTACCTCTGAGCTACACCCCTGGCCCTGTTTTTTTATACTTTATTTTGAAACCGGGTCTCACGAAGTTGCGGAGGGCCTCACTAAGTAGCTGAGGCTGGCCGCGAACCCTGATCCTCCGGTCTCTGCCTCCCAATTACTGGGATTACAAGCGTGTGCCACCATGCCCGGTTTTAGATTCAGTATTTTTGAGTAAATAAATGGGTTATGTGATTCTCTACTTGACATTCCTTCTGTGTACTTTTTTTACCAAAAATCATAAAAGATTTCCTTAAGGTTATATATGCTTCTTTTTTAATTGTGTGAGGATAATAGATTTAATAACCAAATATGGAATCCAAATCTGTGTCTCTCTGGAGATAGAAGTTGGTTGTATGTTTTTGTTTTAAGGTGAGTATCCAATAACTCTATTACTAACTTGATCTGTTCATCTAAGCTACCTTCATTTAGAACAGTGGTTCTCTCGAACTGAATGAGAAACTTTAAGAAATGCAGATGCACATTTCTACGGTATATGTAATAAAACGGATTCTCTGGACTTGGGACCTGCT
The DNA here is from genome assembly GCA_004027185.1 of Glis glis. Lineage (NCBI taxonomy): Eukaryota > Metazoa > Chordata > Mammalia > Rodentia > Gliridae > Glis > Glis glis. The sequence goes on along the minus strand of PVJS01002309.1, from coordinate 30,527 downwards.
GGGAGGAAGGGGAGGAGGAGGGTTATGTAGCTGAGGCTAAAACAAAGACTGAATAACCGCATGGGATAAAAGCTGCCCATCTTCAGTTTGGGTTTAGATTTGCCTTTATGAACTTGGATTTGTTGGAAGCATTGCTTATTTGATTTCTGGTCACACATCATGACAGTTGCACTAGTGCTAAGGCACATTCCAAAAGCAGAAGGAAATAAACGCTGTAGTTTCTATCTCAGAAGTTATGACTGCTCTAATATCTATTTTATGTGCTTTACTTGAGTAATTGGGCTGCTATATTATTCCTTGAATTGCACAACCTCCTATAGTAGAGGAGAGCATATTTAGTAATGTATCTTTTTATGTGGCCACCTCTCTGTTATTCATTTCCTAACTTGGAGTTTTACCTGGCTAGAATTTTAATTCTCATATGAATAAATCATTTGACAGAAATGAAGTCTGGGGTAAAACAATTTTTGCTGAGAACCCATGAATTTTCTTTTGTCTTTTGGCATTGTGTGTTGCATAGAAGTCTAAAATTAGCTGACTTCCTTTCCTCACCCTTCCTTTTAATTTGGAGAGCAAAAGAATACACATATATCCCCACACATAGACACACTACAAGAACAGAAAATATATTTATAATTCACACATCACTTTTTGGAAGCACCCCAAGAGGTTATTATGGAGGTTAGATAGATAACATAGGAATAACATAATGAATAATATGTATATATCACATATAATAAACTATATGTACATATGATATATAATACATAATAAGTAAACATTATAGAATCTAAATAACCTAGGATTTACTTGTCATAAACCTTTCATATGCTTTTATAGTCATATCTACATATTCATGTATATACTTATACATTTTTTTTCAAAATCAGAACAAACACTACATATTGATCATCTACCTGTTTTATATTTTTGTTTTTGTTTTGGTACTGGGGATGGAACCCAGGGGCATTCTGCCTCCAAGCTCCACCCCAGCCCATTTTATTTTTTATTTGGAAACAAGGTCTCGCCAAGTTGCTGAGAGCCTCACTGAGTTGCTGAGGCTGGCTTTGAACCTGTGATCCTACTGTTTCAGCCTGCCAAGTACTGGTACTTGTTTTTAAATCTTATCAACATTTCATAAACTTTGTTTTATATCAATTCATAGAGCTATTCATGTAGAATATTCACAATGGAATAAAAAGGTACTTTCCAACTATCTGGTAAAAACAGGTTTTTAAAATATATGTCAAAGTAACATATTCCAACTGAATGCAGAAAAAACAGTGGTTTTGTATTAAGCCAGATATTAGATTTGCTAAACATGTGAAACAATGACTATCTTCTCACAAATCTTTTTTACCTCACAAAAAATAAATTTTTATCATTACTAATATTATTTTGCAGTGCTGGGGATTAAACCCAGGGTCTCATACATGCTAGGCAAGTGCTCTACCACTGAGCTACACTTCCAGACCCTAAACAATTATTTTTCATATAAATATATTATTTTTCTTCATGTAAAATGGTTTTCATATCAGGCATGGTGGCACATGACTGTAATTCCAGTACTTGAAAGGCTGAGACAGGAGTATTGTAGGTTTGAGGCCAATGCTTGGTCACTTAGTGAAACCCTGTTTCAAAATAAAAAAATAAAAGGAGCGGAGAGGAGAGGTGTCCTGAAAAAATAATTGGTCAATGCAGTGAAGAACACAATCAAATTGATCATTTGATAGTACGTGGAACCCTCTCCTCCAAATTAAAGCTTTAGCAACTATTTTTCTTTCTCAACTGGTGGAAAAGATTTCCTTGAGTCGCTGTCTCAGTTGCTGCTGACACAGACTTGGAGTTTGAAGTAAGGTGGGAAAATATATTTCCAATGTATTATCCAGGTGCTTGACTTTGGAACTGGTGGGACTGTCTAGAAAAATAAAATCTTGGCATAGTATTGTAGGAGATTTGCTCTCTATAAGATTTCTCAATTAAAATAGGAAATGACAATACTGTTTGTGTTCATGCAGTGTTAATATTGTACATCATAAATAAAAATAAGGAAACTAAATGGTTCTTGTTCTTAAAGCAGTAAGATAGTGACAGATAAACTTTATTGTGTTTTTATTCATGTGGTACTAATTCTGATTTTTTAGTATACATACTTTTTAGGTATTAAAAATCATGTTAAAACTAGATAAAGCTTAGATGTTATGGGTGAGAATAAATGCTTTGGAATAGGAGTGAAATGTCTGTTATATAGTTCCCATTACCATTTTATATCCATTACATTCATTTAGCTTCAAATTGCTATTTGGGAAATGTCATTTATTTTTAGTGATGTTTTAGGATTCAGACAAATATTAATAAGATCATGAAAAATATTTTGATAGTAAATCTTCATTTCAGCATGATGCATACTATAAAATTATTTTTCTAAGTTCATACTATTCTTGAAAGTATTTCTTTGGTCATTTTCTCATCTTGCCAAAAAATTCCACAGAGTTAAAAAATTTTTCCTTTTTCCCTTTTCCACATCCCTCCCCAAATCCCCTTCTAGTATTCTCTCTCCTCACTTATCTGAAATCCTTTTGCTTTCTATTTTCTCTCTAGCCTTCACATATGAGAGAAAACATAAGACCCTTCGCTTCTGCAACTGGCTGATTGATCTCACTTATCATAATATTTCCTAGTTCCATCCATTTTCCTGCAAATGACATAATATCATTCTTTATGGCCGAGTAAGATCCCAGTGTGTATATATACCACATTTTCCTTATTCGTTCATCTGTTCATAGACACCAAGGTTGTTGGTTCCATAATTTGGTTATTTTGAATTGAGCTGCTATAAACATGGGATACGTATGTATCACTATAGTATTCTGATTTTAATTCTTAGTATCTTTCCAAAAGAACTATTTGCATATTTGAATGGGCATATTTGGAGGGTACTTGATTTGAATGTGAGTTGGCCATTGCGTTTCATTGTACTCGTTCATGTGATCCGTGTTCATTGGAGCTTAGTCTGTGGCAGGCATTGTGCTTGGAGCTGGGATTATCGTTGTGAACAGAAACAAATGGGCCGCTGTCATCACAGAGAACACAGTCTTGTGGGGAAGAAAGATATGACCTGGCTTGATTGATCTGGGCAGTCTCTCTAAGGAAGAATGTTTGATCAGAGATTGGGAGGATGAGCAGGAATTACCAACACAAGTATAGGAAAGCATGTTTCTGGAGGAGAAACATTTTTTATGTGCCTATGAAAATGACACATGATGGGAAAGAGCATGCTAGTATGAGGAACAAAAAGATGTGTGATTCGGAAGCTTAGGATATATTCAACCAGGCCTGGAAGTATTGATTTGACAGTCAATAGCATTTTGATGATGTGATAGAGCCCACTTGCCCCTACAGATGTGCTTCTCACCCTCCTCCACCTGTTCTCACTCCAAGAGGCTGACCTGGATGGATTAATCAGCAGATTTCCATCCCTCTGCCTTCAAATTAGGTTCTGCCAATAGGTAACCCTGTCAAGAACTGTGAAGGGGCTGAGGATTAACCTACCTGCAAGCAGATGGGTTAGCTCATCCAGGTTAACACCCATGGTGCAAGACATGGGCCCCCTCTTCAGAAACAAAGAACTGATTCAGTGACAGCAGGAGCTAGAGTTTAAGCCTTTTCTTTGTTCTGTTCCCCAAATGCTGCCATTCCCAGGGCACTGTGAAGAAAGACATGTGACATCTGTGCTGGAAGAAGAGGCTGTAGCTTGGGGAACCTGGGTCTGATAATGGAAGTAAGCATGACTGTCCTTGACTTGGGAGCAAGAGGCTATTTTTATCTTCTAAGACTATTTGCTATACCAACATCCTTAAAATGATGCAAACAATGGAAGCATTGTCCTGTAGAAATACAAAAAATCTAAGGGAGAATTTCTCCCAGCAATCCTCAGCAAGCGATCAATAGGACTGAAGAGCGCAATTAAACACATCCATTTCCCTCCCTTGGAAGTTGCCTAGGCCTGGTCGTATCCCTCCATAGAGGGCCACTGTTTCTCTCAAGATTGTTTTCTGTACAACCTTTCCTGAGTTGGTCATCACTCTCCCTCCTAGTCCAGTGGGTCTAAGGATGGTGATGGGACCTCCGTTGCCCTTGCCCCAGGTTATGGCACTGCTGGGTGGACTTCCCGCATCTCCTGTCCACTTCTTTGTAAATCGCCTCTTTTCAGACAAGCCCTTCATGACTCATCCCAATCTGACTGTGCCATATGTTTCCTGTTGGGGTCCTGAATGACACCAGGTCTCTGAGTTCTAGGAGTAGATAAGATGGAAATGGGAAGAATTAAAAGAAAGGAGAGCAAAGAGAAGCCCCTGAGAACTGCTAAAATTGGGGCATTTGACAGAGAAATAGCCCATGTAGGAGATTTTAGTAGTCACGAAAATTTGACTTTTGTAATATATTCTTCATCTGGAGGATTTTGTCTGTGAAGTCGCTCCAGGGCTCTTTGTGAGATGAGGAACAGTGCAGTGCGGGTGGCCTTAGAGGGCAATCGGCGGGATGGAAGTCTGAGTCCTTGGGGTTGATTTTGTTACCTACGCTACAGACTCAGAAATCTGATTTTGCTGGGATACTGCAAGTACCTCTGTTTCCATAAATGCTGGAAATTTCAATTTACTTATTTTTAGTGAGAAATATTACTGTCACCCAAGTGGAATATGTAAATCTGCATAGCCTACTTGTAAGCATGTATTTGGGACACCAAAAGTTACTTCTTTTTGGTTGTTTGTTAAACCAGATGCTTCCTAAGCCAGCCATCTCTACTTCTCTGGGTTTCATGTAAGCATGATATCTCTATATCACCTCTACTTCTGAGTGTCATGGAGTTTCTTCCTTTCATTACTCTGGTTGATCAGATTGTAGCTGTCTTACTGTTCCTTCATGTGGCAATAGAAATAGTTTGTTCTACAGAATATTGCTGTACATTACTGTCATGCCTGTTTTGTGTGGACTCCACTATTTATCACTTGTCCTAGGAGGTTCATTCCCTCTTGCCCTCTCTAGTGGTCCAGGTATGCATCTCCTGATAACCTAGGAGACAGTATGTGCATGCTTTCGTACACACAATTTAGCATGGGTAAGGGATAGTCTATGTGAAAGTTGAAGGTGAAGAGGCACATGGAATACCTTTTGAAACACTTAACATAGGTAAGTGGCTAGTAAATGGTTGCTATTACTAATGATTAATAATAAATGATTATATAATGATTAATAATAATTATTAATGATTCATAATAAAACACAAATAATTAGAAGATGTGGTATCATTTTGCTGCTAGGATGTTAAGTAGAAGTTAGTTTTCTTTTTTAGCCTCCTGTTTATTATCTTTTATATTAGACTTGAACATAGAATATTGAGACCAGAAGATATTTCACTGTTCAATGTGTTGGAGGTGTGTGTCTGTCTGTCTTTTTTTTTTGAAACTTGTGGAAGGAATCTGATCTCAGAATGAATGAATTGCTAATTTCCAATGAATTGTGATGTGTTTTACAAAAATATTCAAGATACCTGGGAATTACTCTCCAATGAGATGTAGTATAATAAATCCAATTAACAAGTAAGATATATTTAGAACACGTGAGTGGCCCTCATCACTATTAGTGAGGAAATCTGCTTTTAATGTGCATCACGGGGGCCAGGATGACCCAAAATTAAGTTAAGAAGTACTTGTACCATGTAGTAGTAACAGAAGAACTAATGCATGTTTTAACTGGCTTAAGACCATTTATTTCTACCATAATCGTAAACAGTTTACACTTAGTTTTCCATTATAATCTTTAAATGCTACAGGAGTGATGTCAGCAACATGGCAGAATAGGAGGCACTGACTTTCTCTTGTTAAACATATATAACCACTAAATAAACATCTATGTTCAGATCAATTCCCTTTCAGAGACAAGTCGGAAGTGAGGGGAGATACTCCTCTGCACTGAGCATCTGAGAAAATATCCATATCCCACAGGTAGGAAAAGCAGGGGCTCACAGGGCACAAGCCCCACCCTGGGCACTGCACAATCCAATTGAGAAGGGAGCCCCAAAGCCAGCTTCTCATTAGGAAGAGGTTTCAGACCACATATATAGTGCCTTACCTAAGATTCCCCACAGTTCAGCTCTTAAGTCACCAAACCTGGGAATGGCGGGCCTTAGGCACACAGGAGTCTCCTGAGACCACAGGGGGAAACCAAAACAAAACAAAAAAAACGGTTTTATTTGGGGGTGCAAACACTTTCATGGACTTCATCCCCAGGAATCATGGCAGAGTAGGGGCTAAAAATCAAAGATTCCAGTTTCTCTCTGGAAGGAATTTGCCAGCATACTCTGCCATCTGTTACTGTGACAGCTGAACTTCCTCCTAGCCTACGTCAGAGAAATGGCTGGGCCACCAAACAAGAGACTTCTGGTAGACTGCGCAAGAATTCATAAGAGACTATTATGAACAATTATGTGCCAACACATTGGATAGTCTAGAATAAATGGACATATTACTAAGCATGTGCAACCTACCAACATTGAATCATGAAAAAATAAATAAGTCTGAATAGACAGATAATGAGTAAGGAGCTTGAATCAATAATAAAATTTCCCATCAAAATAAAAGCTCAGGGCAAGATGTCTTCATGATTAAATTTTATCAAGCATTCAAAGAAGAGTTAATACCAATCTTTCTCAAATCTTTAAAAATGAAGAGGGAATCCTTCCAAATTAATTTTATGAGGCCAGCATTACCCTGAAACTAAAGCCAGGCAAAGATACTGGAATAAAAGAAAATCACAACAAAAGTAATATGGCTGATAAACATAGATGAAAAAATTCTCAAAAGAATACTAATAAGCCCTATCCAATGGTATAATTGTACACCAGTACATATGAAACAAACAAACAAACTTCTCCATAGGGGAGGAAACAGTACATTAAAAGGATCATTTACCACGACCAAGTGGGATTTATTCCTGTGATGCAAGGATAGTTCAAAATTTGCAGATAAATAAATATGATTCACCATATTAACAGTATAGACAAAAGCCATGTGTTCATGGCAGTAGATGCAGAAAAAGGGTTTGATGAAATTCAAAGTTATTTTAATAATAAAAACTTTCAAGAAAATCAGTATAAAGTGGGGCGTGGTGGCACACGCTTGTAATCCCAGTACTTGGGAGGCTGAGACAGGAGGATCGCAGGTTCGCAGCCAGACTCAGCTACTTAGTGAGGCCCTCTGCAACTTAGTGAGACCCTGTTTCAAAATAAAGAATAAAAAAATTAGGTCTGGTGGTGTAGCTCGGAGGTAAAATTCCCCTGGGTTCAATCCCCAGTACTGCAAAAAATTTAACAAAAAAAGTCAGTATAGAAGGAATGTTCCTCAACACTATAAAGTTCTGTATGATGAGTCCACAGCTGTGATCATTCTCAATGGAGAAAAGTTGAAGGCATTTCTTCTAAGATCAGGTATAAACCAAAGATGTCCACTTTCACCACCTCTATTCAGTAAAGTCCTGGATATCCTAGTCAGAGCAATGGGGCAAGTAAAATAAATAAAAGTCACACAAATAGGAAAGAAAGAAATGAAACTATCTCTGAAATTGCCTGATGATATGATGATAAGGCCTCCTCCTAAAAACCATTAGAACTAAAAAACAAGTTCAGCAAAGTTGTAGGTTATAAAACCAATATATGAAAAACAGCAGCATTGTTAACATTGTAATAGCATTGTTAGTATATTTGTTAGTTCTATATACTAACAATGAAAATCTTTAAAATACATTAAAATAATCCCATTTATGATTGCATAAAATATATAGGAGTTTATTTAATACAAAGGTTAAAAGATCTATATACTGAAGACCGTGAATGTATTAAAGAAATGGAATATGATACACAGAAAAAAGTAATATGTTAATATCGTTAAAATGACCATACACCCCAAACTATCTATAGACTTAATGCAATCCCTACCAAAATTTTATTATCATTTTTCATAGGAATAGAAAAAAATTCTAAAACTCATGTAGAACTGTAAAAGACCCTGAACAGCTAAAGAAAATTTGAGAGAAAACAATGAAGCTATAGGCATCCCATTCCCTGGTTTTAAAATATATTATAAAGCTATAATAATTAAAACAGCATGGTCCTGCCATTAAAAACGAGCACATTAACCAATAGAATGGGAGAAGAGCCCATATATTTCTGGCCATCCATCTATGGTCAAATGGTTTTGGATTTTGACAAAAGTGCTAAGAATATACAATGGGAAGAGGATAGTCTTTTCAATAAATGGCATTAGGGAAACTGGATATCCACATGCAGAAGAATGACATTGTTTTGTCACAATATATACAATAATGAATTCCAAATAGATTAAATTTTTAGTACTAGGGATTAAACCCAGGGGCATTCTACCTCTGAGCCATACCACCAGCCCTTTTTAATTTTAATTTTTGAAACAGTGTCTCTCTAAGTTGCTGAGGCTGGCCTTGAACCTGCGATCCTCCTGTCTCAGCCTCTCAAGTACTGGGATTATAAGTGTGTGCCAACATGCCCAGCTAGATAAATTCTTAAGCATCACATTTGAAACTGTGATACAACTAGAAGAAAACCTAAAGTAAAAGTTGGATGTCATTGTTCTGAACAATATTTTTTAAAAATATGATTCCAAAAGCACAGGCTACAAAAGCCAAAGTAGAGAAATGGGATTGTATCAAACTGAAAAGCTTCTGCACGGCACATGAAATGATTAACAGAATGAAGAAACAACCCTCAGATTGGGAGAAAATATTTGCAATCATACATCAGATAAAGGGGTCATGCCTGAAACATAGAAGGAACTCAAGCTACTCAAGAACCAGAAAATAAATAATCCTATTTAAAATGGACAAAAGTCCTGAATAGGTATTTCATAAAAAAAGACATAAAAGGGTCAACAGGTAAGTGCAAAAATGCTCAACATCACTAATTATCAAGGAAATGCAAATTAAAATCACAAGGGAATATCTCACTCGCATCTGTTAGCATGGCTGTTATCCACAGGATGAAAAGGTAACACATGCTGGCACTGATGTGGAGACAAGGGAACTCTTGCACACTCTTGGTGGCAATGTAAATTAGTGCAGCTATTTTGGAAAACATATGTAAGTTCCTCCAAAAAAAAAAAACCCCAAAATAGAATAACCATATGATCCAGTGGGATCCTACTTCTGTGTATCCAGAGGAACTGAAATCAGTCTGTGGAAGAGATGTCTGCACTCCCACAGGACTGCAGCACTGTTCACAATAGCTAAGACATAGAATGGTCTATATGCCAATCAACAGATGAATAGATGTTTTTAAATTTGATATATATGTACACAATGGAATATTATTCAGCTTTTCAAAAGTTGAAATTCTGTCAGTTTTAACAACATGGATGAATTTAGAAGACCCTATGATAGATGAAACAGGCCAGGTTAGAGAAAGGCAAATAGCACAGGCGCTCAATTATATATAGAATCTAACAAAGTTGAACACGTAGTGGAATGGTGGTCACCAGAGGCTGAGTGGGAGGGGAGGGCGAGGAAGAGGCAAATGTTTGTGGAAGGGTACAAAGCTTCAGTTAGATAGGAAGGACAAGTTCTGGCGATCTGCTCTGCAATGGATCATAGTTCATATTGTGTATTTCTAAATTTCAAAATAACGGATTTTAAATGTTCTTGCCACAAAGAGATGAAGTGGATATGCAAATTAGCATGATTCGGTCATTCCAGAATGTATACATGTATCGAAACATCACATTATACCTGTACATATACACAATCATTATTTGTCAGTTTAAAAATTAAAATACAGATGCACAAAATTAAGGACAATGCAGTTGTCCTTCCCATCAAATCATTTTGAAAATCTAAGTTAACTCTATCCTTCTCATATGGTTGCTAATTTTCAGTAATCAAGATTATAGGAAATTAAGCTTATTTTAGACAGTCTGTTGAGATGACATGCACATAGAATAAAATTAGAAAGTAGCAACTTTGGCAATTTATCAAATTCAAGTTATTAATATTATTGTCTGTAAGAAAAATCAATCACAAAAAAAATTCTAAGGAAAGCCAAGGATGTGCCCATTAAACTGTGCTGAGGCACAGTGGTACATGCCTGTAATCCCAGTACTCTGGAGACTGGGAAGGGGGATAACAAGTTCAGGGCCTAACTTAGCCAGACCCTCTTTCAAAATAAAAAAATACAAATGAGCCGGGCGTGGTTGCGCACGCTTGTCATCCCAGTACTTGGGAGGCAGAGACTGGAGGATCTGGGTTCGCGGCCAACCTCAGCTACTTAGTGAGGCCCTCTGCAACTTCGTGACACCTGGTTTCAAAATAAAGTATAAAAAAATAGGGCCGGGGGTGTAGCTCGGAGGTAAAACGCCCCTGGGTTCAATTCCCTGTACCACAAAAAAAAAAAAAATACAAATGACTGGGGTAGAACACCTCATAGGTAGTTCAATCCCTAGTCTCTCTCTCTCTCTCTCTCTCTCTCTCTCTCTCACACACACACACACACACACACACACTGTAATTTTGTGACTAGAATTGAGTACTTGAAATTACACATGCACATTTGAGATGTATATATTTAAACTTAATAATGCAAGGATCCTACAAATTATAGAATACTTTAGTCTCCTTTTTGATTAAGCACAAACTATATAGCTAATTTCGAAATTATAATAAAATAAGGAATCTGATGAAGGCTTTTTATGCCAAGACTTACTTTTACTTTTTCTACTGCTAGTTATAGTTAGCACTTATTTAGTACTTATCTATCAGACACTATTTTTATTGCTTTACATATAATAGTTAATGTTCCTAGTGATCCCTTGAAGAAAGTACACTTACTTGATTGTATGGATGAGAAAACTGAGGCAGGCACAGAAAATTTAAAACACGTGCTGTGACCGGCGTGGTGGCGCTCGCTTGTAATCCCAGTACTTGGGAGGTTGAGACAGGAGGATCTGGGTTCGCGGCCAGCCTCAGCTACTTAATGAGGTTCTCTGCAACTTAGTGAGACCCTGTTTCAAAATAAAGAATATAAAATAGGGCTGGGGGTGGAACTCAGAGGTAGAATGTCCCTGGGTTCAATCCCCCGTACCGCAAAAAAAAAAAAGAAAAACAAAGCAAAATAAAACACTTGCTTCAGGTCGTACAGAAAATAAATAGAAAAAGTCAGACACAAATCCAGGTAATCTGGTTTCAGACTTTGAGCTTTAACTACTGTTATATATTTGTACTGATTCTTGTCAATGTATTTGTTGTTGTTATTACCTTTTTAACTTTGCCAGTTGATAAATGTAAGCAGCCGCTGTATCGTCTCACTGTATGTAAATATTCATTTAAATATTTTCTTTCTTATCCAAAATAATGTTGTGGTTCAAACACTGTTGTTAATACCCTAAATTCTTTTCTTGTTTTTTTGAAGAGATGAGTACAACCATTTGTTTTCTTAGTGCTTATTAAATAGCTACCAAGAACAGCTAGAGAAAGACCCAGTAGAGCAGATTGTTACGCCATGTGTTAGACATCACCAACCTCAGGCCGCTCTTACACACTGCCTGGCAGTATTTCTCTGATCAGCTCACATGACCTCCTATAGTGGCTTTTCTTCATTTCCTGTGGCCAATTGTATTTTTCCAAGGATGGCCACAAAAATATCTTACTTGATGGTAAGAGGATATGACTGTTCTTCTATTAGAAAGGCGAGGTCTATGCTACCCCCCCCTTTGAATCTAGGTAGGTGTGTTACGAGAGAAGTCGCTTTCCAGGGGGTCATAAAAGGTGGTGCACAGTTTTTGCCTGGTTTTTTAGGGAGCCTTTATTCTGTGACCCCCAGTTCATGTTGTGACAAAGACCAAGGAGCCTCCTGGAGCCTCCAGAACACATGTAGGATTTCTATGGAGGGAATATTGTGTCCCCCAAGATTCAGATTTTGAAACCCAACACACAGCATGATTGTGGACCTTCGGAAGGTGATTAGGGAATGAGGGCAGAACCCTCACAGATGGGATTAGTGTTTTTATAAACAGAGACATGGCAGTTTACTCTGTCTTTCTCTCTCTGCACTCTGCCATGTGAGGATACAACTAGAAGATGGCTATCTCAAACCGGGAGGTCAGCTCTCCCCCGACACTAGATCTACCAGCAATGTATCTTAGACCTCTTAGACCTGCCTCTCAAACTGTGAGATAGACATTTGTTATATAAGAAAGCCAGTCTATGATATTCTGTTACAACAGCCTACATTTGACTTGATTAATATTCCAGCCCACAGCCCAAATGAGATCCTTACAGTCAGCCAGTGCCAGTCCCCAGCTATGTGATGGAGTGAACCTTTGGTAATTTTAGGACCCAGCCCTTGAGTTACTTTCAACATTCAGGACTTCTCAGCTGAGGCCCTAGACATTTTCCAGTAGAAGCAAGCCACCCCCATCCACAGCACTGTGGATCACAGTAAAATGGTTATCATTTTCTTCCTCTCCGTTTGGTTTGTTATATACAGCAATAGCAGCTGAAATGCCATTCCTGTTGTGTTTTAAATTCCCCTTTATTCCTCCTCATGACCAGGTAACCTTGACATTAACTTTGACTCAAATAGAGGTGATCAGATGAAATGCCTTAGTTATTTTCCACCGTCTTAGTCTGTTTTGTGCTGTCACAACAGAATACCACAAACTGCATAATTTATACTGAAAAGAAATATATTTCTTACAGTTCTGGAGGCTGGATAGTTGGACATCAAGCTTCTGCAGATCTCCTATCTGGTGGCTGGCATCTGGTGAGGGCTTCCTTGCGTATCATCCCATGGGAAACAGAGTCAGAGAAAGACAGGCAGGCTGAACTCTACGTCTGTTAAGGAACCCGCTCCTGTGACAGTGAACCCTCTCCCACAATAACAGCACTAGTTCACTTCTGAGGGCAGAGCCCTCATGGCTTCATCGCCTCCTAACGCTCCAACTCTTAACGCTTTGCAGTGGCAGTTAACTTTCAACATGAGTTTGGGAGGAAACAAATATTCGAACCATAGCACTAACAAACATACAAACCTACCTGTAAATACACTAATTCTCTTCGATTATTTTACAAGAATAGCTCCTTCTACTTAAGGCTAAGAATTTCTACTTGTTCTATGTTACCCATCCCAGGTTTCCAAAATATTACTAATATTATTGTCTCTTTTATTATATGTTGAACCTTCTCCCTTTGAATTAGACCTGTTTCACTTTTTCTAAATATTGAGTATAAAATTTAATAAACACATATATTGAAAGTACAAGCTGATAAGTTTTGACTTATACTAAGCAAAATCAAGATAATACTGACCCCCAGTTTCCTAATGTTCATTTGTATACCATCTCATGTGCTATCCACAATTCCCAAGCAACCATTGACTTTTCTGTCACTATAGATTAGTTTGCATATTCTAGAATTTTATATAAATGGAATCATATAATATATACTCTTTTGCCTGGGCTTTCACATAGCATATTGATTTTGCAACTTATTTGTATTGTAGTAAATATCAGTTGCTTTTTACTTTTTATTGCTGAGTAGAATGACATTGTATAACTATTTCCTGATTATCTTCACTTGTTGCTGGACTTTGGGGTTGTTTCCACTTTTTAAAATTTTAAATATGTATACATATATAACGTGTATATCTACATATACAGGCAATATTAAAGCTGCTTACACATACCATTTCCACATATTCATGAGTTTGATTTTAAGTTCTCTGTTCAGTTTTAATAGCCTATTTATCATCCTCTGTGCTAATACCATGTTTTATTTTAATGAGGCATGTCTCCTATCTTTAATCATCTACTTCAAAATGCTCTGGGCTATTTTTGCTTAAATCCACTACTTTGTTTTCTTAAAATTATAAACCTCCTTTTGAGTGAACATTTCTTCTATCCGTGGCAAATCACAAGCTTGTTTCTCAGACTAATAATGTTCACGAGGAACAGGCATTAGTCATATCAGCTTGTTACTCTTAATTCCATTTCCTTAAACATTAGAGAGGACATTCTAAAATATTCATAATTTTAATTAAACTTTATTTGTATTTTATTCTGGAGATGGTAATATTTTATTGTTCTTAGCTTTAATGGATGGGCGCAATGATGTGGTCTATTGTGCTGTGTGAAGGAAAGACTAATGCCTGTTCTCACATTTGCTAAAAGTATGCCAAATATTTCTAATTAGATTGAGATTTTAATAATATATGGTCAGTGGACCCAAGAATTCTGGTCTTGGGCATCACTATCATCTCTTTGTACTCCAAGGGGTGACATCTATGTGTGTGTGTGTGTGTGTGTGTGTGTGTGTGTGTGTGTGTGTGTATCTATATACACACACAAAGAACAATGTCCAATAGGAGCTTCTCATTAGAACTTACATCACTTAAGATGGAAGACAGGGATAACTTAGAAGCAAAGGGTAGACACTACTTCTCTCATATGAAATTCTAAGCCCATATGGAAGGGTATGAGCCAGAGTGAGACGGTAGAATAAGGCATTTGAAAAAGGAATACTGAATTTCCCTGTGGGAAAGACATTCTGGCTGCAAAGGAAGGATCAGAAACAAGTTGGGAAAATGAATGGACATGTTCTGGGTATTATATCCTGAATCTCATCTTTCTTCTGTAGCCTGAGTACAAGACAGGAAGAATGACAGGGAGCTCATTATCACATGCTTCTTCTTTTAACATACTCTAACCTCTCTTGCTTACAGTATGGCCCAAGAAGGGTCTTGGAATCTGACCAATGAATTTCATGTTCACTTCTCTTTACTGAGGAGTAATGTGGAAAGAGATGTTGAACAAGGACATGAATGTTTTCTTCTATTCTGGGGACAATTGGGCAAAGTTAGAGAAACTTAGTAAGATCCCAAATTATAGATACTCTTAGGACCTATTATTTAATATGTCAAAGAGAGCCGGGCGTGGTGGCACACGTTTGTAATCCCAGTACTTGGGAGGCTGAGACCAGAGGATCTGGGTTTGCAGCCAGCCTCAGCTATTTAGTGAGGTCCTCCGCAACTTAGTGAGACCCTGTTTCAAAATAAAGAATAAAAAATAGGGCTGGGGGTGTAGCTCAGAGGTAGAAGGCCCTGAGTTCAATCCCCAGTACCACAAAAAGAAAATAACTGTCAAAGAGGATAAGGCTAATTGATGAAATTATTTCAGATAAGATAGTAATTTTGATCAGTATGAAACAAGAATGTAGTTTAGATCCCCTTCTTATTAACCAGCAACTTAATGAATGACTCAAATTATTTCTGCATTGGTTGGATGAACACTTTCCAACTATTGTCTATAGAAAGATTATTATTTTTCTTCCCTCCCCAGTATGTTATATTGTCACTTTTCAGGAACAACTTCAATAGATAATTGATTGTGTTATTTAATAAATGTCAAAAACCTTGGCTTGTGCTCTACTATCCTAATCCATAAGCATCAGTATTTTGGCAATTATTCTTCTTCACTTAATTAACTATGTGTAACACTGTTATAGAGATGGTTAAATCACTCAATTACCTGGTAATACCTTTTTATTAACTAATTTGTCTTGAAGGATTCACCAAGACTACTTTGAATAAATTAGATCTTTTATGGGTTTTATCGAATTTTTGAGGCAATAGTCAGATAGCATTAATGGCCATATTGAATTTTTTCCATGATGAAATCATTCATGTTGGCCAAACTCTGTGATAAGTCTCATTATTCTATATGCCGGAGAAGAGACCAGACTCTTATAAGACAAATTTAGCCCCATTTGCAGATGCCCGTGTGTCATACCTCTTGAAGTTGAGGTGGTCACATTGTCCTGCACATGTCTGGTTACATTTTCATAAGAGAATGCTAATCATATCCAACTTTCCAAGTATTGAAAGTTGAAACTTAGCCTCTTCTCTCAATAACATAAAATAATTTTATCTATTGTCTTATCAGATTGTATATAGTAAAAGTATTTCTATTTTTTTCCAAAAATCTAGTTATATCATTTTTAGTTTACATATCTCAATGTCCTAAATTGTAATCTTATATTTAGTTAGACCTTTAGAAACCAGTTTACTTGGATTGTATCATTGGTCTCTTTACAAAATTCCACAAATTATTTCTTCATAATCTTAAACTATGTCTTTTCTGAGAATTAACTTGTTTTTATCATATGAATACTATGAACATATTTCACATTTTACTTCAATTTTGGAATCTCAAAGTTATATTTGTTACCCAGCTTACGTAATTAAATAAGATTTGTGATTGGACTCAACTTTTCCATTCTGGTATTCCACTGGTCAGTTATTTTTTTCATTTAATATTCTTGTATTGAATATACCAGTGACCATGTCTAAAATTACCAAAGAAAAGGGCCATTTTAGGAAGGAAGTAGGCACTCTAGTAGCTCTGTCCTCAGCTGGGAGGCTGCACCAGTTATTAAAGAAAAAAATCATCAACAACAAAACAAAAACTGTTCACAGTTCCCTATATATATATGTGCCACATACCCCACAGGGGAAATGCTCTTTGATGGGGAGAAAAAAATGCCAGTAGTTAATATTTCAGAATGTTTCACATTGTTTTGCAAGATATGAATATTGTTCCATGGATTAAAACATTTTGGAAAATGAATGAAGGTGTTCAATGAAATTTACTATTCATTTATTCAAAAAGTCTTTTGCAAAAGCACCATACAGTTCTTCTTTCCCCTCGATCGCTCCTTGAAGGCAGAGTGCAAACCCACAGTTTATATCTATGTCTTAATTACTCTTCTCATGGCACATGTGAGCATACGTAATCACCTTACAGAGTTCCCTCATTTTAAACTCATCTAAAATCCTGGAATTCCAGAGCTCTGCATTTCTCACTTGCTTCTTTGGGGAGCCCTGTTCTATCTTCAGATTTTCTCTGTGATGCTTAACATTAATTCTGAATCAATACCCTAGTGGTTACTCACTAATGATTTTACATGGTAATTATAAATGTAATCTTTGACTTATAGAAAGTCATTTGATGGCTGTTTGACCATGTCTTCGTGACTTCTTTGAACTCAAACAGCCTGGAACTGAGCTAAATTGTATGTGGGGGTGGGAGGTGGGAATTTATCAATATAATAATCCCAATTTACTACATGTGTAGTGTTGGGACCCATAAATGTGGTAAAACAGTAAAGTTGAAAAAGATATAATGATGTGGTTTGGGTTTTAGGAACTTAGGAAATTTTGTGGGCCATATATTGTCTTCGCATACCAAGGAAAGGGACATTTTCAAAAACATTTTAGATAAGCCCTTGAAGTTTACCAGAGTGGTTTCTTCAATCAATTCTCAATTCTGGAAAATCCTCATTTTCATCCCAGTTAACAATTTATACCTCAAAATGAACTACCCTCTCCATTTATTAATTCAACAAATGTTTATTTAGTGCCTATTCTATGCAAGGCATCATGCAAAAGACCTAATAAATATTAATAAAGGAGGTAGAAAGGGTGTTTCCATTTTCAGGGTTCTTTCTTGTTTTTGAAATTCTAATATTTACAATATTACCTATTGTTTAATTCAGTATTCTTACTACTGTAATTCAAAACAACTGACCACACAATTTAGAGGAAAGATTTATTTGCTCACCGTTTTTGGAGATTTCAGAAGTTTAGTCCATCAGGCCAGGTCTGCAGAGCTCAGAGCATGGTGGCAGGAAGCAGAGAAAAGGAGAGAGCAAGGGCTCTGCTCTCACATGGAGGCCAGAAGCAAGAGAGAGAGAAAGAGAGAAAGAGAGAGAGAGAGAGAGAGAGAGAGAGAGAACAAGGTGAGGAGGGACCTTATTTAACCCCCAAAGCCATACCCTCAGGGACCCCCTCCTTGGCAGCCAAGCTCCACCTCCAACATGGCTGCCCGGTTTCTATGAGATCTAGGGGAATATTCTAAAACCAAACTTTACACCTATTCATTTATTTATTTAGTAGTGCTGGGGATGGAAACCAGGGGCATTCTACCTTCAAGCTACACCCAGCCCTATTTTATTTCTTATTTGGAAACAGTCTCACAGAGTTACTGAGAGCCTCGCTAAGTTGCCAAGACTGGTTTAGAACCTGCAATCCTCCTGTCTCAGTCTCCCAAGTACTGGTATTACAGGTGTGCCACCACACCTATTAAGCCAACATCTTGTACCATTCAAACCTCTTATCCTCCACCAACATATCTGAATTCCAAATTCTCCCAATAGCCAGTATTTACCTATCAAAACCCATAAATTGCATAAGTTTTTATAGAACAGACATAATAGGCTTATACTTCTTTACCTTTTGTTTTGTTTTGTTTATTGGGGATGAACCCAGGGGCATTCTACCTCTGAGCTACACCCCCAGCCCTATTTTATTTTTGAACAGAGTCTCACTGATTTACCACATGCTCATCTCAAATGTGTAATTCTCCTGTCTCAGACTCCCAACTACTGGGATTACAGATGTGCACCACCATGCCTGGCTATACTTCCTCACCTTTTGTCTATCACTGGGTTGTTTACAAGATCTTAACAGTTAAAGAATGAACCTGGGCTGGGCGTGCTGGTGCATACTTGTAATCCCAATACTTGGGAAGCGGAGACCAGAGGATCCGGGTTTGCGGCCAGCCTCAGCTACTTAGTGAGGCCCTCCGCAACTTCATGGGACCCGATTTCAAAATAAAGTATAAAAAATAGGGCTGGGGGTGTAGCTTGGAGGTAGAATGCCCCTGGGTTCAATCCCTGGTACCACAAAAAAAAAAAAAATGAACCTGGCCTTCTGAATATTAGGAAAAATATGCCTGTTGGGAAAGGGATACTGAAGCTTAGAAGCTTTCGGCTAGGAATATATAGAGGGGTAACTTATACATATTTTTCATGTATATGTTGGGTATATGTATGAGACATTATATAGATAGACATTATTTTTACTTAGTTATTTCACTGCAGTACATAATAAGATTTTTCTATGTTGAAACATGCAGCTATTCTTCATTCCTTTATATAGATGTTTCAATCACTATTCCAGTTCATGATCATCTATTGAAACATTTTCCTATTAATTATAATGGATTATTTCCAATTTTTCTATTGCAAACAGTACTACAATTAACAACTTATATATTCTCCTAGTGCACATATACAAGAACATCCTTAAGACCTTTAAGTAAAATCATAAGATTGAAGGCCCATCTATATATACCCTACTTTATACAAAGTTCTTTAGATTTTTGGACTGACTAAAATCTGAAATTATAGCACACTGAGTTTCAGTGATTAGTATTTAATATCTCACAAATTCAAAAGAAGAACCTTAAAGAATTCCAATGGAAACATTGTCTGCTTCCCAGAAGAGAGATTTTTAATTTATTTTCTTTTTGTTACCTTTAAATATTGACAAGTCACCTTGAATAGATTAATGAATGTTGAGAGTGTCATAGACTAGTTTTATTAAATTCTTCATTTTCCTTCAATGACCATGTCTAATACTACCAAAGGAAAAAAATGTCTAAAACAATCATCAGTGTAACTGAGAATGGGATAGAAATTCACTAAAAGTCTAGTTATGAATCTAGTTACAAAATAATGTCTTTTATTCTAACTTTTCTAAAATGTCTCCATGACAAAATATAAAAAAGGAACTTTTACATATCTGATTTTCACAAACAAATTTTAAGTGGTGCATTTCCCCCAAACTATCCTTTTTTTTTTAGTGAAATGTTTCTTATAATGCAAATATGATTCTTAATCTTTTCAAGTGGTTCAAAATTAAATGAGGTTGAAATAAAACTATTGAAATCCAAGGATCGCTGGCAAGTTTTCTCTCCTAATAGAAACTATCAGTGGCTGTCATGGCTTTACAAGGTATATGGGCTCTGTTGAAAACTCTGCTTCTTTATAAAACAGCACAGAAAAATACTTCTGAAGAATTACTTCTACAGTAAGTTTACCTGCTGGCTAAGCAGTGACACAAACAGGCTCTCCACAGATGCATAATGGTTGCCCTGTACAGTTTAGAATTAGTCTAGACAATAGTATTTAAGGTAGATCACAGAGACAGTCCTGTCTGTTGTCTCCTATTAACTCTGTAAATCATAAGCTCTCTGGTATTGCTTACTTCATTTCTCATGACCTTCATCTGCAATGGAAGATCCTCTCTCCCACAGCCTGGAAGAACTCTGTGTTGCAGGCGCTTTGATGTATATTTCAAAGGCTCCATCTACTGTCAGGCATGCTGTGTTGTGCTCAGGTGCAGCTGGAAACCTCTGCGTCCGGCATGCCCTTGTAGTTGAATTTGTCTATTTCCCTTTGCAGTGAAACAGCATTTCATGAAATTTAATTCCTTATTAATTCCAAAAAGCCTGGTTCCTCAGGTTATGTATTAAAATTCCATCCTTGGGATGGTTTTGGGTGTCCTAACAGCTGCCCAGTATTAATTAACTGAATTGAGTTCTTCGTCCAAGGCAAGGCAGGGAATGGAAGTTACCATTGAGCTCTCAGTGAAATCAAAGCTGCCAGTGAGCTATGTGAGTCTTGTTGAATCCTCACTTTGGGAAATAATTAAAATCCTCAAGCTCTCTCTAACACTGCTTCATTTTAACCTCTAATGCTATTTATTTGTTGGAATCTTGCTTTACTTTTCTCAGTACATAAAGTAAACTTGGGCATCTTGGCAAGAGGCAGATTGTAGTTGTGGGTTAAGTATTTTTCTAAAAAGAGTAGCGTGATCAATACTGTAATGTCAATGATTTGTTATCCCTTTAGGCTAGGATTATGAGGAATTCTTACATGTGATATTCTTTTAACACATAAAGAAAAGCTTACAACTTGTCATGTACATGTAGTACAGTTTCTTCCTGGAAGTCAATTTCTGCTAATAACTACTTCCACAGACTAAGTTTCTGCAACATTAAGTTGTATTTCTCCAGACACAGAGACTTTTGATTCCTCTCTTTAAAACAGTGTGCTCATAAATTTTCCAATAGATTCATGTACTTCAGGTGCACTAATCAAAGGTGAATAACATTTATAATCTGATAGAGTGAATCTGCATGTCTTCAAAAGGGTAAGAACTATGGTGGTGTACTACTCACAGAGAATGGCCTGGCAGGACTTCTTTTACAAAAAACTAGGCCCAGTTCTGTAGATGAAATAATTTCTGAAATTCTAATAACAAATGATGAGTGGAAACATAATTTCGGAAATTCTAAGAATAAATGATAAAAGAGATATAATGCATAGACATATATTTTATATGTATACATTTACAATTAAAGTATTCATACTTTGTCTGGGAAAAGTAGATACTTTGTACCAAAATCCAGCTAATAAATGACCAAAAAATGAAATTAAATCTAAAGAATATTTCATTTCTTTTAAGAGTTAACACAGCTCATAAAACTAGTGTCAATTCCACTTGAGTTGCTATATAATTTTCCATTTTGCCAAAGTTATTGGGAAAAAAGAACTTGATAGTCTAAATGTTCTACATCAATTCTGCAATGAATTTCAAGTTATCTTAAAACAAAGCAAGTTTCAGAGGTAATAGCAATCTTATTACTTCTTAGGCTAATATATTATTCTGGGTTTTTTTTGTTTTATTGGCAAGGGTTATTTTTCATCTATAATTGTCTTCCACCTTTTTTTCCCCTGATACTTCCTCAACTCACTTTTCTTTGCTATCATAGACCAGTCTTTCTTGAATTTGGCCCTACTCATGTTTTGAGCTGCATAACTATTTGTTGTTGAGTCTGTCCCAGGCAACATAAGATTATTTAGCAACATCTCTGGCCTCTCACCACAAGATGCCAGTCATACCCTCCCTCAAGTTGTGGCAACCAAAAATGTCTTCAGACGTTGCCAAATGTCTCCTGGTGGGCAAAGGTGACCCTGGTTAAGAACCACTACAGACAAAACTCTTACCACCACTTCTGAGCCTAACTCATGGTTTGTATTTCAGCTTTATTTCCCTACCCATTTGGAAATAATGTGTTATTCATTCTTTTCAGAGAAAATTATGAAATATGCACTGAAGCTACTTCTCTCGGGGCTCAGTAGACCTTTTCTCTATGATAGAACATCCATGTTTATGAAATATTTTACTAATAGGCCAGAGTTATTTAAATACATTACATTCTAAAAAATTACTAAGAAAATAGGGCTAGGGATATAGTTTATTTGGAGAGTACTTGTTTAGCATGCACAAAGCATGGGGTTCAATCCCCAGCACCATCAAGGATGGGAGGGAGGAAGGAAAGGAGGGAGGGAGGGAGGGAGGGAGGAAGGAAAGGGAAGGAAAGGGAAGGGAAGGGAAGGGAAGGGAAGGGAAGGGAAGGGAGGAAATATTATAAGCATGACCAAGAAAAATGGAATTGCATGCTAAAAGTCATTAGTCATGAATCTCATGCAAATAGAAAATGAGCATATGTCAAAGATTTTATTCTACACATTAACGAGGGGACTTGTAAGATTTTAAACGGATATAACAAGCATTTGAGAAGTGAGGTATTCATGGGCAATTTAATGAAGGATTATTAGACACAGAATTAATGTTTTATGAAGGCAATAAATAATAACTTTTGAGGATTACTTTTCTGCCAAATAGAAATTATTTCAGTTTCTACAAGATAAAATTCTACAAGTTAACATAGAACACTAAACCTTGGACCAATAATTGATATTTTTATGGGTTTTAAATTCTTTTGTTAATAGAAGGAGATATTTATCCTTTTAAATGTAAATCCCTTCACTTCCAGGACATCTGTCCCTCATTCTACAACGTGCAATGCCTTCATCTCCACTTCCTCTTTTTTATTCCTTTGTGGAGAATTTTTTTTGCCTTTTTCTTTTTTATTTGTTTATTTTTATACATTTATTGGTGCATTATAGTCTCACATCATAATGAAGCTCATAGTGATAGTGACATACATGCACGCAGCAAAGCCCACCAAGATTTTTTTCAACCTCGACCCTTTACTCATCTCTGAAAGGTTCACTGAGTAAATGATCTGCAGTTACTACACCTGTTTTCTACACCCTAAAACCAGGTACCCAATATCCTTGAATTATTGAATACCAGATATCAAATGTTAGATAATAACAACAACACTGCTAACAGTTTTGTATCATACAACCAAATTAATATATATTATTTTTTTACCAGTCTTTGAAAACTCATGTGCAATAATTGCATACTGTGGTTGGTGATTTAAGGTAGAATTTGGTAATTTAATTGGCTTATATCGAGTATTTCATTCCAAGTATTAATGTAGTTCCTGAATCATAGATATTTAATCAATATAAGACAGTCATAATAATAAGTAGAACATTTTTATAGAATGCTTTAATGAAAATTATGCTAACTCTATGTAAACCTAAGACACTTCCAAAGTTAAATTATGAGGTATTGGATCAAGACATAAGCAATCCTAGCATTTTGTTTTTACATTTTATTTAAGATATTCTTTCATAAAATAAGGAAAAGAGGAACGATAACACAAGAAAAGGAAAGAAGCAATTCTAATTAACTAGACATTGAATAAATCAAATTGAAATAGGTTTGATGTCTTTATAATAGGATATGTAATGACCCAAATGCAAGAACTTGTCCATAAGCTCATCTTAAACTTAAACTGCTTTCATAACTTTAATACAAAACATTGTTTTACTTTCATTCCTGAAAATTAAAAAGCCTAACCTTAAATGTGACCCTTTTTCTACAAGAAGTCACTTTATTCCTAATGCACTACCCATCCCGCTCCACCACGGAAGTAAATGAAGGTAATAAACATGCTAAGGAAAATCAATAATTCTTTTTGTATTTCTGTTTATATTTAAATAAGAAATATATCAACCTGTTGGTGCGTGCGTCTTCTGACTTCTTGAGAGGCTCAACTTTTCCCATAACTTACAATAAATAGATGGAAGTAGGCCAAATGAGAGTTCCATAAACTATTTCCCATCTGGCAGTCGCTTTCCACTTTGGTCTGATTTGCTTCATCTGGTGGCAGAATGTGTCCATCTGAGGATAAATTCATACATAGCACAGCAATAGAATCATGTTACTTTTCAGGAGAAACTATGTGGTCAAGCTTGTTAAAGATAACTCAATTTATATGGAAACGCTAAAATGTTCAAAGTTGTTAGAAGATTATTACAAACTGCAGGTGAAAATTTCCAGACACAGTCTTCTCTTCCTTCTCCAAGTCTTGATCTCTGATCTCTGTTTATTGTCCTTAAAATAGGAACCTCTTCAATGAATAATCTTTCTGCTTCAGTTCATTTAGCCTTTTAGCGGGACTCCTCTTTGTTTTAGGTAACACTATTCTTTTACTATTTTTAAGTGCTTCTTTTTTAACAGTTCCAAGAATACAGCAGTTAATTTCCCGTTGCATCTTATCTCACTTTAAAATTTAGGTTACTCATGGAGCAAGGGTTTCATCTGTCATTTTGTTAAGGAGGCTACATCATGTGGCTGTATTCAATTTAGGTTGTACTTTGATGCCTGGTTTAACACATTTTCTCCATTAACACAAGAAGCACTTGGCAAGTGACTAATTTTTTCTATCTCTTTTCTGTGACTTTCTGTCTTCTCTAAATCCAGTAATAGTTTAAGAAGGACTGTGGATATAGTTTAACCCCTGAAGTCTTTGAATGCAAAGACATTAGCATCCACAGTCTTGTTGAAATTTTTCCAAGAGAGAATTCATCTGATGGATCATAGACTTTGGAATCTGTATTAGTTATCCACTGCTGTGTAACAAAGTGGCCCCAAACGCAGCAGTTGAAAAACAACATTTATTACCTTACAGTTTTTGAGTGCTAGCAATGGGCATAGTTTAGCTGCACAGTTCAGCTTAGATTCTCTTGCAGACTTTAGTTGCGTTGCTGGCTGGGGCTGCAGTTATCTCAAGGCATACCTGGAGCTGGAGAATCTATTTGGAAGGTCATTTGGGTTTTGGCATGCCTCTGTTCCATGCTGGCTTTTGGACGGAGGCTTCAGTTACTTTCCATGTGTGCTTCTTTCTTCTAGTTTTGATCACAGCTTGGGAGTTTGCTTCCCTCGGGGTGACACAAGAGAAAGGGAGGAGAGAAAAGGGACATGTCAAAGACAGAAGCCATGGTCTCTTTTTAACCTAGTATCAAAAGGGACTCATCATCACGTCTGCCAAATGATATTTTTTGCACAGACTAACCCTGGTAAAAAGTAGAAGGGGACTATCCGAGGTTTCTTTGTCTTGACACCCAGAATACTACAGCTTTTATCTTTTAGACACCTACTAAGTGTCCTCCTTCCCTCCCCCTGATGCTTTCAAGCAGAGATTGTTATATCCATCTTAAAAATAGAGGCTGAAGGAGGATCAAACACTAGCCCGGGGCACAGAGCCAGTGTGTAGGTGAAGAACCCATGCTCCTTTTACTGCACTTAGCTGTACCTTGGGAATCTGCCCTGTCTGCTTTTAGACCATGTTCAGCATTTTCTGAAAGAAAATGTCACATGTTTTTCTCTGAAGCGCTCCTTGGTTTACTGCTGCCTCCCCAGGCACAATTGTCACTCCAGAGCATCCAAGCCACACAATTCCTCGCAAGGAGCATTTGAAACCTTAAGACAAGGCTCAGTCATACAGAAGTTTTTAAAATTTTATCTTAATTAAACACGTTTTTTAAAAGCCAAACACCACATTCTCTCACTGTGGTAAACTGCAAAGAGGTAGAATGGATTTTATCTTCAACAGACTCAAAATGTTTAGAGGAAAAATACAAGAGTTACATCTGTCCATATTTGTCCATCTTATTCATCCAAGGTTTCTTGTCTTCCTTTAATATTTTAAATATATTTTTAAGAAAACAGAATGTTAGAGTACTATAGAGATACTGGCACATCCATGTTTATAGGAGCACAATTCACAATAGCCAAATTATGGAACCAGCCTAGGTATCCATCAACAGATGAATGGATAAAGAAAATGAAATATATATATATATATATATATATATATATATATACACATACATACATACACACACACAATAGAGTTTTACTCAGCCAAAAAGAACAAAATTTTGTCATTTGTAGGAAAATGGATGGAACTAGAGAACATTGTGCTAAGTAAGATCAGCCAGTCTCAGAAAGTCAAGGGTCATATGTTTTCTCTCATAGTGGGGAAGGAAATAGGAAAGAAAAGGGATTTCAGATAAATGAGGAGAGAAACAAGTAGAATAGTAGAAGGAGACTGAGTGGAGGGTGAAGGGGAGGGAAAGAAGAAGGCTCGAGGAAGGAAACAGATCAAATCATGTTCTGTTTATATATAAAGGTCTCACTCTCAACCCCACTAACATGTAGGAGCAGAGGAGCAGGGCGAGATCAGGAGGTAAACACACGAGGTGATGTGTGTGTATATAAGCATACCGCTTTACATCTCACTATGTTGTATAGTTGCAATGCATCAATAAATTATCTAAACATATATATGCAAATGAAGTGTGATTTCTATAGCTCAAAACACCCTCATGTCTTTTTCCTTCAGTGCCAGGGCAGGTGCACTCTGGATGAATAAAACAAATTGGAACATGAGTTAAATTTTAAATACGAAGCATCAAAATAGTTTGAATTGGAAAATTCATCTTCTGCCACTCCTCCACCTCCCAAATTCAGAGGGACATGTGTTTTCCTTTGAGGCTCAGAACTCACTCCAGTCGGTCATTGCCATGGTGTCTCCTTTCTTATGTAGCTGAAACTTTGCTATGTTTAAGATTCAGTCTATACCTTTATTGTCACAATAGCAGCTGTCTATACATTTCACAGCGTTTATATTAACAAGTATCTTTCACCCTAAATTCCTTGCTTCTGTCTTTATGACTAACAGTTTTAAAGGTCTGAATTGGTGGGGGGCTTTGTTTTTAACCAACTTTTATATTATTTTAATACCAACTTCAAAAGACAACCGTGAATTCTTTCTGATGTTTTAATAACAGCTAAGTTTAATACAAAAATACTCTTTATAAGATAATACTATATTAACGTCATTCTATATAGACTCCATCAAAGTTTGAAAGGACAAATCAATGAGAAGAACATAGTCAATATGGCTCTTGCATTTGAATCTATCTTCATTCATAATCATTCCTGAAGAAAATATTATCAGAATTTAGACTGGCCTCAAACCTGTGACCCTCCTGTCTCAGCCTCCCAAGTACTGGGATTACAAATCAGATGTCCCCCCTAATCTTTGGGAGCTAGATAGAATGGGACTTAGAAGGGACTTAGAAGGGAAGAAGAAGAAATCTTTAGATGGACAAAGAAGGTGACGTAACTGAGGGAGTTGGGAGGGGGTTGGAGGGAAACACACTATAGCACATGATGTACATACACAAACCTATAAGACTCAATCACTATCCGGAGCATGAAAGGGAGGGAAGGGGGAGGGAATAGGGTGGGATTGGAGGGAGGGCTAAATGTGCAATGTGTGCATGTATGATGTTCATACCCTGACATATATCAAAATGTATTTACAATGCACCAATAAATGAACAGAAAAAAAAAGAATTTAGACTGGGAGAAAGACCAGGCTTGAAGTTTTGTTGCCTTTCAAAGTCTTTATGGGAAAGTTCTCTGGCATTTGCACTGCCCCCCTAGATAGAACCTTGCATTGCTATTAAATGGCTTTCAAGGGGTGCTTTTCTCTTCCAGCTGCCCATAATGCCCAGGTGTGAATGATCAGTCAAATGAGTTAACTCGGGGCATGAGATAAATTTTATCCACTTAGCTTTATAAAGGTCTTCAGAACTCATTAAACACTGAGAAGAAAAACCAACATAAATCATTTATGAACATATGAAATGAGCAACTTAAAGTTTTGCGTTCCCTGAAGCCTAAGAGGGTGACAGCCAGATTACTCTGTGTGTGGGCAGAGGCCACCTGGTCGTGTTTTGGGCAGTCTGTGCTGAATCAGAGAGAAGATTGGTCTCTGCCCAAATGTGCATGTAGAAATAATGATAGTAAAAACCTCTCTAATCAAGTACTCTTTAGATAATTTCATCAGTGTTTTGTATAATTTGAAAATATTGTTAAATTACTACATTAAAAGTATGGTATTCATCTGCCATGGTGAATGTCAGAACTTTTTATCCAATTTTAATGAAACTGATATGAATAAATCCTTGGAAGGGATTGCTGAACAGATTAGAACAAAGTTATCCCCAAAATGAATAATTTTCCAGTTAAAGGTAAAGAGATTTCAAAGAGTTCTAAATATTCATTAGCATCTTTGTGAAGATAAGCAATTATTAGGGAAACATAGAAATCACTATGTTATGATAAAATGTGATCATTATAAAATGAAAATTAATGGAAGTTCTTTAATTTATGGAAAATAGGAATTATAACTATGATTTTACTCTAGTCAAAAGGTAAATTATGACCAATTTTATTTACCAGTTTTTATTTTTTGCTTGTCATAGATGATGAAAACTTTTATGTTAACTATATTTCTTTATATTTCTATAATTAATGTTGAAATATTGTTATCTGATCCAAAATATTTGGAAGGAGAGTGGGTCAAGTGAGTATTCTTTCTAGATTTAAATTAGCTTTATATACTCGAATTTTCTTAAAAAGTCTAAAGATTATATTTAATATTTTCCCCTCTTCTGTTTAGTGTGGGTGATAGACACACTAATCTCATAGCTAATAATCTGGTTACCTAGACATGGAATAACAAATAAATATAATATAAATATTTACATCTATATTATAATATAAATAATTATTTATATTATAACAAGTAAATATAATATAATATAAAAATATTATACTTAAGAGTTTTTTAATCAATAAAAAGAAAAATTTATATACTTATAAAATGTTTTTGATATTTCCCTAAAGATATTAATGTAAATAAATATTTTATGGTAATTGTTAGAATACAGTTCTTTATATCTGTGAATGAAATGAAGTGGAGAAATGAGAAATGTTGAAGAATGTATTTATCATGCAGTTTGGAATGAGGGAAGGGTGGTCAGGAATCAGAGAATTGTGTGAGTGACACTTCTCAAACATCTGTTTTCGTTTTCATTGAATAGGTATTTCTTTTTCAATGTACACATATGAGCTGTGTAATTTTACTTACTGCATTTACCTTATTCATTTTATTTTTATACTTCTATTGGTGTATTGTAATTATTCATCGTAATGAGGTATAGAGTGATAGAAATAGACATGTACACAACTCTTGTTGTGTTTCCCTCCAGATCCCTCCCCACTCCCTCCCCGTCTCTATATATTATTGAGATTGAGATGGATAGTTCTGTATATGTGCCCTCATTATGCCTCCATCTCCCCTCCTCCCTCTCCTAAATCCCCTCCATCGCTCCACTGGAATCCCTACTCCTTTATCTAAGATCTCTTTTGTTACCCAATATCTCTCTAGATTCCACATATGAGAGAAAAATAGACCTAATTACTTTCTGAGACTGACTAATCTCACTTAGCATAATATTCCCTAGTTCCATTCATGTCTGAATAAAATTCCACTGTGTGTATATACCACAGTTTTGTAATCCATTCATCTGTTGATGGACACCTAGGCTGTTTCCATAATTTGGTTATTGTGAATTGTGCTGCTATAATCATGGATATATACATATCGCTATAATAACTCAGTAGTGAAGTAGTCTGGTCCTTGGCTTTTCTTTGATGGGAGACTTTACTACTGGTTCAATCTCATTACTTGTTGTTGGACTGTTCAGATTTCTGTGTCTTCATGTTTCAATCTTGGTACTGTGTACACGTCCAGGAATTTGCCCATTTCTTATAGATTGTCATATTTGTTGTTGTATAATTATTCTTAATAACCTCTAATAATCCTTTGTATTGCTGTGGTGGCAACTGTAATGTCTCCCTTTTTACCTCTGATTTTATTTATTTGCATCCTCTTTTATTCTTATTCTAGCTGAGGGTTTACTCTGTTTGTCTTTTCAAAGAATCAACTCTTTATTTCATTGATTTTTTTAATGTTTTCTCTTTTTTACTTATTTTTTCGCTCTGATATTTATTATTGCTTTTCTTCTACTAATTTTGTGTTTAGTTTGTTCTAGTTTTTCTAGCTCCTTGAGCTGCAGTGATAGATTGTTTCTTTGAGATCTGTCTACTTTTTTATGTTGGCATTGATTACTATAAACTTTCTTATTAGATTTTGGTATGTTGTGTTTGTTTATATTGTAAGTTGGTATATTAATATATTTTAATTTGTTTCAAAAATTTTAAAAATTTTCTTCTTGATTTCTTCCTCATCTATTTGGCTGTTTAAGTGTAAGTTATTTAACATACATGCATTTGTAGTTTCCAAAATTTTTCTTGTTATTGATTTCTAGGTTTATTGCATGATGTTCAGAAAAAGGTACTCAAAATGATTTTGATTTTTTTTTTTTTTTTTTTTTTTTTTTTTTTTTTTTTTTTTTTTTTTTTT
>PVJS01002308.1:0-85862 GCA_004027185.1 Glis glis | reverse complement strand
AAAAAAAAAAAAATCCATGGTCATGCCGGGCATGGTGGCCCACACTTGTAAACCTAATACTTGGGAGGCTGAGACTGGAGGATCCGAGTTCGCGGCCAGCCTCAGCTACTTAGTGAGGCCCTCTGCAACTTAATGAGACCTGTTTCAAAATAAAGAATAAAAATTGGGCTGGGGGTGTAGCTCAGAAGTAGAATGCCCCTGGGTTCAATCCCCAGTACCGCTAAAAAAAAAAATACATGGTCATTGCTAAGAATCGGTTTTATGCTCCAGCTAGGAGAACAACCTTCTATTTCTTCTCCCATATACAGCTTTTTTGAGTCATTCCAGTTCCAAGGGCCGGGTCCTCTCCACAGTGTAGACCCCTGGAGGAAGTGGGCCTAATGGTAGCATAGGTTACAGGGTTAAAGGAGAAAGCATTCAAGTGTGGGTGGCCAGACCACAACCCAAGGGCACTTAGGTAGATTCACCTCTAACAAACCAATTTCAATTCACACCCTTGCTCTACACAATTCTGGGAACATTTGTCCCCATATTATACTACCATTATGTGTATTTGTGGAGAAAGAAGAAAACAGTGCTTATTCCCATAGTCTACTAGAGCCCATTTATAACCTTCATAAGTATATAAGCTTGGCTCTGCATCCTCTTAGCCTGCCTGGAGTCAGGCAAACCATAACTTCCAGATTTTCCCCCTCATTTTGTGAAACTATCTGAAAACAACCCAGCTTCCCTGGGATACCCTAGTGAGCCTTTCTCATATCTCAAGGTTTCAGGTAAACACATTGAGTGAAGAAATAATCTGGTTCACATGGGGAGGAGCAGAGGAAGGTCCAACAAAGAAAATAGGGAAGAAAGAATGTGGATGCCAATGTCTCAGTCTGTTTGGTGTTGCTATAACAGAGCGTATGATGATGGATAACTTACAGAGAAAATATATTTATTTGGCTTATGATCCTGGTGGCTGAGGGGTCCCAACAGCATGGCATTGATTCCCTGGAAAGGGTCTCTGGCTGTGTCACAGAATGAGGAGAATTTGAAATGGAACTGGCCACATGCAGAAGGGGACTGACCTTGCTTTATAGCAAGAATTAACTGCTCCTGGACCTGGTCCACTTGGTGGGACCAGCATTAATTCCAGTGATGAGGGTGGTACTTCCATGCCCCAACTATCTCCCACTAGGCCCCACTTCTTAAAGATCCCACCCCTTCCCAACACCACCATGCTACTAGAGACCAAGCTACCAATACATGGACCATTGGGAGACACGCTCAAGTCAAATGCAAACCATAGCACCATGTATGGACCTTTTCATTAGAACCTTTCTTTCATACTTCTATATTTTATATTTTTGTATAGGCACTACACATCCATGGGAAAATATCGCAATGATACAAGATAGCCATACAGTGAAATGTGGGCTACTTCCCAACTCTACTAGCAGTTTTGCAACTTATTACCCCAACAGCAACTATCATTACCAGTTCTCAGATATCCTTCCAGAGAGAGTTTGTCTACACAACCACAAATCAGTTATCAGACTCTTTTTATTTATTCATCCATAATGCATGAGACAGAGCTGAAGATGTCAGAGGAAGATACCCTAATTTGCCACATTCAAATAAATGGCACCATTTGCTGAGAGAACTTCTCCACCTCACATCATAATGAGCACATAAGAATTTCTCCTCCAGGCACAGATGAAAAGATTCATTGGGTGTTCAGTATCTGTTTATTGAACAAGTACTATATACCAGTGCTATGGTTTTGATTTAGAATGCCCCCCTAGACCTCACAGAGACAAGGCAACCATGTTGGAGGTGGGGCTTGGATACTCAGGAGGGGTTCCTGGGGGTGTGGCCATGGGGATTATGTTTGGTCCCTCCTCCCCTTGATCTCTTGCTTCCTACCTCTGTGATGTGAGAGAAGAGCACTGCTGTCTCATTCTCTCTCTCTGCTCCCCACACCATGCTCTGAGCTCCACAGACTTCACCAGGCCTAATGTGTACTGAACCCCTGAAATCTTCAGAACTGTGAGCAAATAAAATTCCTTCCTCTAAATTATGGTGATCAAGTGTTTTGGGTCACAGCATTGGGAACGCTGACTGAAACAACACGGTCTTAAACTGGGCATTTTTGAGTTCACATCTGGAAAGAATGAAGGGTCCTCCTGAACCTGCCTCTGAACACAGCACCATAGGGAGTGGCTTTTTTTAAAACACCAATCTGTCTATACCTGTCGGGGAGTCAGTTTGGGTTTGAAATCGGAAGCCTGAACAAAATGCCTTCTTTCCATCCTAAATGAGAGAAACTAACTTAATGAAATCCAACTTTTTCTCCTACTTAAACAAAGCATCCAGAGGAACCCTGAGGAGAAAGCTGCCCCCAAAGGCGAGCGGGGTCTCTGGGGAAGCAGGTGCAGTCTAGGTGAGGAGACAAGAAGGCCAAGAGCGCCACGGTTAGTCTGCTGGTGCCGTCTTGTACTTTCCCTGGGTCTTTTTCAATGTCTTAGCTCTCCCCAGGTAACCAGAGTTTATTGTTATTAATTATAGAAGGAATGCTTTGGAATGGATACACCACATTTATTATAAAGAAGAAAGAGCCCTTGATCAACACTTTGACAAATGAGCAGTCAGATGTGCTGTTAGAAGGGGGCAAAAAGATTCTTTCCAAAGAAGAACTGATCAGAAGCAGGCACCATTAGGAACAAGATGAAGATTTTACAACAGCAGCCTCAGATCCAAGCCAGCACAATCACATTCCTGCCGGCTTTCAAAGGGGCCGATTCTTCCCTGCATCATCCCCAACCCCATAAAAAAGAAAAAAATACTAGCAGATGGGCTGAATAGGATAACTACTCTCCAAGGTCTCCTTTGCCTAAAATTTTCCAATTCTGTTAAGTTGCCATTACTTATGGACTATATGCCAAAGTAATCTTCCAAAAGAAATCAGCGCTGGGCAATAAATAAAGGTTTATTGAGAGGACATGTTGTAAATCTTTAGAAAAGCATTTCCTTGGAACTTTTTTTTTCTTTGCTCTAATCAGAACCCACCCCTTGGTTCTCCTTCCATGTCTACCAGAACCACCTCCTGTCTCAAACATAGCT
This sequence comes from Glis glis, assembly GCA_004027185.1. NCBI lineage: Eukaryota > Metazoa > Chordata > Mammalia > Rodentia > Gliridae > Glis > Glis glis. The sequence goes on along the minus strand of PVJS01002308.1, from coordinate 82,757 downwards.
GCTGTTCCAATCCTGGAGTGAATCAGAGGCAGAGAAAATAATCAGCTCTACTTGGACCCTCAACTACCCACTGGACAGGAACGAAGCCTTGAAAACCATGAAAGTAGAAGCTCGACAGTAAAATACTGCTCCTCCTCTTTGCCCACTGGACCTAAAGGAAGACAGCTGCATCACCCCGGCTGGCTTTGCAGAGTGGCGGGGGGAAAGCTCATTCACTTGAACATTTTACCTAGATCCCATGAGGAGCAGAGGATGGGTTTGAAGTCATCCTCATCACAACAGCCCATCAAGCCAGCTGTCCCATAAACAGTGATTGCCTACTCTGTCCCAGGCACATGCACAGTGACAAAGGGTCAAAGGTAACAAAGTCCTTGCCTTCAAAGGGTTCTGGGTTCAAGATCAGAACAAGCTTAGACACGCTGCCATAAACTCTGCCTAAAACAATTAGAGTGAATGGGTAGAGTTCAGGGAGGGTGGGGGTGGAATAAAGGAGAATTCAGCAAACACGGCTAGGCTCTGGAAACAAGAAAGGCCCAAAGCAGCATCTCCAGTCACAAAGGATCACAGTAGTTTGTGAAACTGAAGATGGGCAGAGAAAAATTGGGCAAAGTAAAGAGAGTTTGGAAGAAGGGAAATAAGTAGAGTTGTCAAAGGAGAAACTAAGATAAAAATCTCCATATAAAGCTAAGTTCAGTGGTGCATGCTGGTAATCCCAATACTTGGGAGGCTGAGACAGGAGGATCACTGACTCAAGGCCGGCCTCAGCAACTTAGCAAGACCCCGTTTCAAAATAAAAATTAAAAGGGCTGTGGTATAGCTCCTAGGTAGAATGCCCTTGCATTCAATCTCTAGTGCAAAAAAGAAAAAAAAAAAACATCTGCATATGAAAAGTAGAGAGTCGCATCAAAATGGCCATTGACTGAAGAAGTACCTGGGAAAAATGACCTAAGAAGCCACCTGTTGTAGAAGGAAATTCAAGTTACCAGGTCTGGAAGCCCTGGACTTTTGATATTTCAGTTTCAAAGATGACTCCGGGATCTCTAGTCCAGGGGCCTCCTAAGGATGATGAAGATCCAGATGAGACCCCATAGGTCCTGTTGAAGATATAAAGACCCAGGAGACTCTGGAGGAGGCCGAGCACTAAGAAACACAAAGCAAACTGGCAGCATATAATAGGAAATATTTGGAGGTCAGATATGGGCCAGGGTAGCGTAGGGTAATAACCATGTTAGACAACCATTAATAGCTCTTTATGGGTTTCTCTTCCTTACTAGATAGTGGACTCCTCAGGGGAAGAGAACATATCCTTTGTAATCTCTAAATTGTCAGAACTTAGGCCCTTTAGGTATATGATAACATTAAACATTAAATATATAAATGGGTAACTTTGTAGTTTTCATAAGATTTTCATGCCTGTGAGCGCATTTAATCCACCCATCTAAACCCCATGAGTTGAATTTTTAGAAATTCCACTTTAGAAGCAGAGAACTGGAGGCTGGAAGAGATTCAGTGGCTTTTCTAAGCTTATGCAGTCAGGAGAGAGCAAGGCTCCAGGCGACCTGTCTTCCTCTACACCCTCGCCATTCATCTCCCACCACATCACCACATCCATCCCTTGGAATTCCAGCCATGGACCACAACAAGCCCTCGGCACTCTGCTGTCCCCTGTACCTCCTCTTCTCTGCACACCCACCAAGCCACAGTGTGCAAAGCTTCAGTGTGCTCCAGAGATTGAGCTAGGGGCTGCCAGGATGAATCAACGTTTCTGCTCACCTGGAGATTGCATTCCAGCAAGAAGAGAGACAATAAACAAAAGGGAAAGGCATGAAGGAGACAACATCAGCAGGGAATGAACTCAGGGTGTGGTCCAGTGATCAAGGAGGCTCATGACGGTCCAGAAGAGGCTCTCTGAGGAGACATCCGAGCCGAGACCTCATGAGAGAAGGAACCGCCCTCCCAAGTGGGGATGAGCAGGACATGCTGGGGTACAGGAAAGGGGCAAAGGCAAAAAGTATGAGCAAAGAGATGAGAGGGAGAGGAAGCAGAGTCCGGACCTCAAAGAGCCTTTATAGAATGTGGATTTATGTCAATGTTCACAGGAAGCTGTTAGAGAGTTCTGAGGCGGAGAGCAAAAGCCATGACTTCTTTATAAAATATGACACTGGTTGTTTGCTGGGCGTGATGGTGCAGGCCTATAATCCTAGCCCTTGGGAGGCAAGGATTGCAGGTTCAAGGCCGGTGTCAGTAACTCAGCAAGACCCTCAGCAACTTAGCAAGACCATGTTTCAAAATAAAAAATAAAAAGGGCCAGGGTGTAGCTCTGAAGTAGAATAAAATACTAAATAAAATAAAATAAAACATGACACTAGTTTCTGCATGGAGAAAAGAGTGTAGGCACATGAATGAGGAAAACAGAAACTTTTAGTCTTTGTACCTCAAGCAGGAATGAATTTATTTAATACAAGGAATAAGAAATTAAAGGACTGTTGGAAGGTCTAGGGTATTAGGTCCATTTCCAAGAAGTCAGCAAGTGCAGGAAACCCAGGTGACCTTACCTGGGGATCTTAGGGGCCTGGAGTGTCCCCAAAGCGGGTGATCCAGAGAAAGACCCTGGGGAGGCTCAGCAAAGTCTCTCAGTTGCTGTCCACAAAGCCACAGGGGTGGGCACATCTCCACTTCTCTCCGGCCTTCGCAGTCTCACTGTGGAGCACAGACCCAACTTTAAGCCCTGCCAGTGTGCATTCTGAAAAAAATGAGGTTCCCACACTCTCAGCTGCTTCAGAGAAGGCAAATGATCCTGTGCTGCCAACAGACCTGTCAGCACAGGGGACAGGAGTAGAAATAAGAGGCCACTGCAGGAGTCCAGATGGGAGATGACAGTGGCTTAGACGAGGGAGGTGGCACCTCAGAGAGGACTAGGCATATCTGGATTCATTTTGGAAGAAAAGCCATGAGGACTCATTGACGCATGTATTTGCTCATCATTGTCACTCCCTAGAATGTCTCCTCCCCAACAATCTTCTCCTGACTCATCCTAGGAGATCATTGTTTTTTTAAACAATCTCATTGAGGTTTAATTCATATACCATACAATCCACCCATTTAACTGTACAAATTAATGATTTTTTAATATAGTTACAAAGTTGTGCATCCATCAACACAACCCATTGTAGACCACAACCTGGAAAAAAAACCTTCCTCCTTAGTAGCAACTTCTCAATCCCCCTATATTCTTCAGCACTAGGCAAACAATAATTTACTTTTGTGTCTCTATAGAATTTGTCTATTCTGGATAATTCATATAAACAGAATCATAGAATAGGTGGTCTTTCGTGTCTGGCTGTTTTCACTTAGACACTTTCAAGATGCATCCACAGTGCAGCATGTGTCAGTTCTTCATTTCTATTTAGGGTCAAGTGACACTCCATTGTATGGATACCACCTTTTATTTACCTGCTCATCATTTTATGGACATTTGGATTGTTTTAACTTTGGGGCTACTGTATAAATAATGCTGCTATGAACATTCGTGTAAAAGTTTTTGTGTGGACCCATGTTTTTATTTCTCTTGGATAGATACGAAGGAGTGGATTCTCTGGGTAATACTATGATTAATTGTTTGAGGAACCGAGAGTGTTCCAACATGGCTGCACCATTTTCTGTTCTCACCAGCAGTGTATAAGTGTTCTCAGTGTGACTTTCAGAGTATTCCCTGACCTCTCCTTTTCCTGACAAGTTGACAGGTGCTTCTTCTTCTCTCGCCCTACCCTGTTTGTATCTAAATGATAGCTCCCATCTTGCAATACCGTCTTCACTGATCTTCTTAGTTCTTTGTGGATACCTGCTATGGTTTGGATGCGGTTTGTCCTCCAAGAGTTCAGGTGTTGGAAGCTTAGTCCCCAGTATGATAGTATTAAGAGGTAGTAGGACCTTTATGAAGTGGGGCTTAGTGCAAGGTAATTAAGTCACTGGAAGCATTCCCCTTGGAAAGGATTAATATAGTTCTCAGGAGACCCTTGTTAGTCCCCACAATAGTGGGTTGTTATAAAACAGCAAGACTGGTCCTTCTCATTCTTTTCCTGTCTTATCATATAATCTTTCCTCCCACACACACTTCCACCATGATGCCATCTACCATCGCCCTCATCAAAGGTGGAACCAATGGGGTACCCAATCTTGGACAATCTTGGATCTAAAACTATGATCTAAATAAACCTCTTTTCTATATAATGTAACCAGCCTTGGTTATTTTGTTATAGCAATCGGAAAGCAGACTAATATGACACTTTTAACAGGGATTGCCTCTTTCAGCTCTCCATTCCCAAATGGCTACCACAATTCCCAGTACATGGTTAGTTTATAGTTTCCCACCATAAATGGGTCAAAGAGATAGTCTGAATTAATTGGAACTTACTCTCAGATACTATCAAGCCAATCAAAAGTAAGTCTGAGGTCCTCGGGACTGCTCAGAAAAATCCAAACAAGATCTGAAAGCAAGCTGAGGCAAGAGGGGGGAAAAAACATTATCTACTGCTGTAGCTGCTATTGACAGAAGTAATAAATGGGTAATTTACAAGTGCGTAATTTACAGGATATCTATAGCAGTGCCCAGAATGCTGATTCAGAGAGAGCATGGGTGAGTAATGAGGTTTTTATAGGACATTGTGTGCAGTTTTGTTAGGGATTTGTAGTATTGGTTTCTCAGCAATCACTAATGGCTTCCCTGGTCACTCCCCATTTCTCAGGCTGAAAAAATATGAATTCTGACGGGATCCCAATAATACACATCTAAAGAATTATTTCATATCTGACATGGTCTACTCTTTGAATGATCACAAGATCTGTTTTTCTCTGGAAATCCCAATAACCCCAGATGGGCAAACAATCCCTTAAGAAGCTGTTGGAGTTTAGAAAAATCTATTCCGCTTCCAAATCTTGGCACTTAGTCCATTTCCACCCTGCATTCTTTATTTATGAAGCTTCAGATGCATGAAAACAAGATCCTCTTTTTATCCAAAAAGCATATTAGGCTTAGAGTTCCCTGAGACATTTTTAATTATGGGAAGAATCTTAGGACTGATGAGAAGCTCAGATTAGAATCAAGCTCTGCAGAAATAAACAGATAAGTAAATAAACTTGAGTTCTTGGGCCAGCTGCACATTGGAATTCATATTTCTAAAATGTGTTTTTTCTTGTATAACAAAAGATTTGTAAAAAGATAGCAGTTCTCAGGGTATGAATTCTAGGATGATTGAGCTCCTCAAAATATGATTTTTTGATAACAAAACTTCACAAAAACACAAACTTACCCTTCAAAGTCTACCTAAATATCTAAAATTTAACATTTTTCAATTGACATATAATTATCTAAATATGATCCTAATAAAACTCCAAAATTTTCCCTCCAAATCCATTTTATCCCAGTCCACCCTCCCACACTCAATGGGATGATCATTCATATAATTATCAAAATTATTCAATTTTTATTATTGATAATTATTCAATAATTATCCAATTATTCATGTAATTAGCCAAAAATCCAGCAGTCATCTTTGATTCCTCTCTGGCTCTTAATCCCCACATACAATCCATTGGGAAGTCTTATCAGTTCTATTTCAAAACTATGACCTGGATCCATCCATTTTTTCTTCATTAACTGTTTCTGAACCCATCTAAGCCACACCATACACTCTCACCCAGCCTGGTCCATTAACCTCCACATTGTCTCCTTGCACCCACAGCAGTGGATTATCCCTGACCATCCATATCCATACCCTGTGGTCCATGACCCCACCACCTCCAACCCTGCCTGTTCCCTCAGCTGTTAGCAGAAAATCCCACTTTCCACAGTAGCATGCAGTTCCTCTTCCCCAACATCTCCTCATTTGTAACACATCTGCCCTACTATTGTTCCCCCTCTTCAGTGGTCTTCTTTCTATTACTAGAGAATATCATATTCTTCCCCTTCTCTGGGCTGGACTTTCTGCAGTCCTTCATCCAGATCTTGAATGAATGTCAGCTTTCCATTTGAGTCTTGGCTCAGATGTCACTTTCCCTAAAAGTCTTCTACTCTACCTATGGAATGCTGGAACCTATGGAACCACTCCTCAACACTTTTCTTAAAGAATTAAAGGCAGAATACCATACTGATACATGCATACCCATGTTCATAGAAACACAAGTCATGAGCTTCCAAAAGATAGTGGAATAGAGGGAGACAGCGTGTCTCAGTTGCTCTGAGACTCAGAACTCAACCAGTGGAAGACAACTTCTTGGCAAGGGAAGAAAAGTAGTCAGAACTCAACAGAAGAATGACAGTGGAAATGCAGTGGAATTGGACGCAGCACAGAGAGCAGAGGACTAAAGAGAGCTTCACCTGGTGAGGGGAGAGCAGAGGTGGCACCATCTTGGAAAGCCTGAATGGGGGTGATGGCTGCCAGAACCAGTGGCTCCCAGAGACCAAATTCAGAAAAGAAGAATCAGAATCTTTTTGAGCCAATGACTGCATAAAACTATCAACAAAATCAACCGCACTCTTCTCTCCACACTGGAATATCTCAAGACTCAACTTCCCAGACTGTCCAGAGAGACTGTGCAACAAAATCTTGTGGCTGCAGCTGAACTCATTCCTGCCTGCAGGGACCTGAGTGGCATTTGTCAAGACCGTGAGTTAACAAACCATCCCAGCAGGAGCCTGCCCTGCATGGTCACAGGGTCCTGCATAGCAATAAACAGAACCATGGGTCTGTGAGTTTGCACATCATCTCTGTGGAGGTGGGAGCAGGGGCTAAAGTTGGATACAGCAGAAACATGAATTAGCAGACAGCCCCTAGGGACACTTGGGCAGGAGAGACCTAAGGTCTCCAGTTCACCATGCCCCTATAGAGCCTCCAACAATCACCACAAGACTGCCAGCCGTGGTGTCTGTGGAATGAAATAACTCAGCCAACCATACTACAAACTCGGAAGGCTATACACTCATGCCTGGCGATTTGGGGGCACTACAAGCATCAACGCCATAGGCCAACAAGGTCTCATGTGATTGCAGCTGCCCAGAGCAGCAACAGTGTCCATGGAGCCAAATAACTGAGCCACCCAAGCCCCAGGCTCAGAATGACACAATCTCTCCCTGATAGCACTTAGGCTCTGAAAGCAGGGAACCCAATGGCCAGCAGGGTTCATGTGATGACAACTACAGGCTGGAAACTCAACACTCTCTCCATCAGCAGAATTTGGGCCTGGCATGCATGCATGGCAGTGACTGACAGCTCCATGTAATCACAAAGAGCATATTAGTGGTGGTATCCCTGGGCCATCAAAGTTCAGCCAGTCAGGCCACAAGTTCAGAGCATAGTAATCTCTGGCCCGGCTGAGCTTAGGCCCTGTGGCCACAGAGGTCAGAGGTCAGTGTTCTGCAGAGTTTCACAGGTTCACAATAAGCAGAGCAGCAGTGGTGTCTGTGGAGCATTAAATTCTAATCATCAGGCTGCAGAATCTGAACAGAACATCATAATTTCTGGTCCTACAGAATTTGGGCCTGGAGAACATGGCGACCTGCACACAATCAGAGACTCCTATTTGCCTGCACTAAGAACTATATCTTGTTAAAGAGGCTCTGGGTGACAAATTCAAAAGTTTGATTATGAGACAGATTCATAGAGGCAGATAAATACCCCCAGCATAGGCCTTATTATAAAGGGATAACAAATAGACACAGGACTCCACAAAAGGAAGAGGATGCACGATAACTGAAAAACAAACCTGAGAACTCTGAAAACATGAGAATGAAGACCATCAAGGAAACAATAAACTCCCACAACACAACAACAAGGGAGATCACCAATAGTGAGCTGCAGGAAATGCCAGGAGAAATCAGAATTTTGATTATCAATATGATAAAAGATGTCAGAAATGAAATCAAAAAAGTGTGCAAGCAATGAAAGAAAATATGAATAGAGAAATTGAGACCTTAGGTAAAAGCCAAAAAGAAGCTTTGAGTGAAATGACCTCAATAGAAACCACCTCTGGAAGACTAGACCATATGGAAAATAGAGTCTCACTCTCGGAAAACAGGTCATTCAAACCTGGCCACACTGTCAACAATATACAGTTGACAATACAACAACACAACCAAAACAATGGATCAGAATAGAAGATGGAGAAACAAATCCACACACTTATAGCCAATTTATTTTTGACAAAGGCACCAAACACATATGTTGGAAAAGACAGCCTTTTCAACAAATGGTGTTGGGAAAACTTGTTATCCATTTGTAGAAAAATGGAATTAAATCCCTACCTCTCACTCTGCATAGTAGTCAACTCAAGATGGATCAAAGACCTGGAAATTAGGCCAATCAAGAAATGGGCAATTGAACTAAATAGACACTTCACAAAAGAAGAAATACAAATGGCCAATAAATACATGAAAAAAATGTTCAGTATCATTAGCAATCAGGGAGATGCAAATCAAAACTACAGAGATTCCATCAAACGCCAATCAGAATGGCAATCATCAAGAAGTCAAACAACAGGCCGGGCGTGGTGGTGCACGCTTGTAATCCCAGTACTTTGGGAGGCGGAGACCGGAGGATCCAGGTTCGCGGCCAGCCTCAGCTCTCTCTTCTCTCTCTCTCTCCCCGTCTCTCTCTCTCTCTCTCTCTCTCTCTCTCTCTCTCTCTACTTAGTGAGGCCCTCCGCAACGTCGTGAGACCCGGTTTCAAAATAAAGCATAAAAAAAATAGGGCCGGGGGCGTAGCACGGAGGTAGAACACCCCTGCGTTCAATCCTCGGTGCTGCAAAAATAAATAAATAAATAAAGTATAAAAGAATAGGGCCGGGGGTGTAGCGCGGAGGTAGAATGCCCCTGGGTTCAATCCCCGGTACCACAAAAAAAAAAAAACAGATAAGTGAATATAGAAAATGTGGTGTTACACACAATGGAATTTTACTCAGCCCTAAAGAAGAACAAAACCATGTCATTTGCAGGAAAATGGATGGAAATAGAGAATATTATGCTAAGTGAAGTCAGCCAGTTGCAGAACATAAAAGGTCATATGTTTTCTTTCATATATGGAAGCTAGAGAGAAAATAGTAAACAAAATGGACTTCAGATAATAGAGGAGAGAATAGTTGAAGGGGTTGGGGGAGGGAGGTGAGGAGGGGAAAAATAGAACTGATGAAAGAAACAGTTCAAATAATTCTATGTCCATATACAAAGGTATCTGCTACCTACCTCACTACTATGTAAGGGGAGGAGGGGAAGTGGTGTGGGATCCAGTGCTGAGTGCATGTATATTTGTATCACTTTGACCTCACTATGATGTATATTATAATGCACCACTAAAATATAAAACTAAAAATAAAATTGATAGAGACATTCTGTTAACATTGACCATCACAGTCCTTACCTCACAGGCTTTATCTTCATTTAATTTATTACTATCTAAAATTAAATTTGATGTTTATAATTTTTTACTAGAACAATGCCTGGCAAGTAGTAGTACTAATACATATTTGTTGAATTTCATATTTTGTGGTCAAAGGAGTTTTGATTCACTTATTAACACCCATTCTCTTGGACTGATCTGAACATTGATTGACAGAAATCTGTGGTTTGATTTTTAAAAGAAAAAAATATTGGTAATTGTTTCCGTCAACATTCTCACTGCTGTGACCCAGTAAACCTGACCACACAACTTAGAGGAAGGAAGATTTAATTGTTCATGGTTTTAGAGACCTTAGTCCATGTCAGGCCGGGTCTGCAGAGCTCAGGGCATGGCAATAAGAAGCAGAGAGACAGAAAGAGCAAGTGCTTTGCTCTCACATTATGGAGGCCAGAAGCAAGAAAGAGCAACCAGGAGAATTCAAAGAATAAGCACAGTCCCTAAGGCCACACCCCATCTGCCTAGGTTACCACCCAATAAATGCATTACACTGGATTTATCTACTGATGAGATTAAAATCCTTAAGACTTAATTATATCAACTCTGAGCATTAATACATGAGCTCTTCAGGGGACATTCTATGTCTAACCATAACAGTAATAATAATTATTATTATAACAGCTAACATTTATTAAGTACGGGGCACTGTGGTAAGTATTTAATAGGCGAATCTCATTTAATCCTCCTGACAACATTATTCAGTAAGTGCTTCTATTATCTCCACTTTCTATCTAAAACAACTGGAGTGTACAGAGACTAATTCCAGTGTCCACAAGCTTCATGAATGGAGATGAGAGAATCAGGGCTTTAATCTAAATTTTGTCTGAACCCAAAATTCATGTTCTTATTCAGGATAGTATTCTGTTTCTCTAATAGGTGCACTTTATTCCAAAATTTTTCTCTGAAATGAAGTTTCTAGGCAACAAAAATAATGAATATATGTCACAATCTAAAAAATGTTCAGAAATATTTTAGGATTATGTAGAACTGTCATTAGAGTCCAATCGGTCCCCACTGGGCTTTGTAGTCTAACAAGGCAGACAGCTGATTTTATAGCACCTCCAGGTTCACATACCAACCAACCAAGTTCACAGATACCATGGTGCTAATTTGTTCATTTCCAGTGACTAAGTAGCTGTCAAACAGGTATGCTAGGGATGTTTGAGAATCAAGCCACTCTCTCTGCAGGCAAATCCACATGGGAAACAAGATTATAAGTATACATTTACTTGGTAAGGAAAGAATAAAAGTGGAAAGATGGGCACAAAGATGCCAATGGTTGACGCTCCTGGCTCGTTTTTTGCAGGGTTGCAGGGGAGTTATTGGAGGGGGGAGTTTTCAGGTGAAGGCCTCTCCTGCAGAAGAAAGGGATCTAGACAGGCCTTGCCTCTCTTCAACGTCTTTCTGATGAATATTTTCTTTCTTTCTTTCTTTCTTTCTTTCTTTCTTTCTTTCTTTCTTTTTTTGCTCATGTCAAAACCTACAGCCAAGCCATCATTATGCTTAGCCTGGGAAACATTTTATTTCTAAGGTGACTTTGTACTTTTCCAGAGCTAAGTCAGTTTTAGAGATCAACTCCCAGAGAGCAAACTTACCCGTTGCAAATTCTTGGGGGATGTTTCTGCAGCCCCCACATTCTGTCTATAAAAATGTATTTGTTGGTCTAATATGAGAGGGAGGGCAAAGGAAAGTTCTTAGCTGGTGATTCAGGTCCTTCAAACTCCCAACTCCAAGTTTTAACTGAACAAAAGAAAAATAATGTTCCCTATTCTTCTTCTCCCTTGAGAGGTTTAAATCTGATACCAGCAATAAGCCACCCTATGCTCATCATTTCATCTTAATCCATCACTGCAAACAGTTGACCTTTTAGCCTTCTCTGCTTGTATCATAAGGAAGGAAAAAAATTGATGAGCAGTGAGGACAGAGGTTCTGCCAACTGCTGTTGTTTTTACATGAGGACTGCCATGAGCAAGCATCTTCCTTTCCCTTCCCTCCCTAACCCACCCCATGAATTAAAAACTGTAGGGAACCTGGCAAAATGTTCCTAGCATGCTTCTGATTTTCCCGAGGTCCCAGAGCCACATCTTGGGATAGCCTCAGGGTAAGCATCCTCTGTCATATTTCTTATCAGACAACATGTTTGTGGCATTGGCAATATATGGGAAACAAAGCCCTGGAAAAGAGGTTACCCTCTGAGAATTAAACTAGTCAAATACACAGTATGATTGTGATTAGCCATCTGTCAGCATAAAGCGAAAGACAGCCTGTAAATGTGTCACTGAAGAATTTGCAGACACCCAAATCTTCAATAAAGATAATAGGAATAACCTCTGGGAGATGAGCTGGAAACTTGACAGCAATTTAGAAAGCAGAAAACTAATCAACTGTATTGTATTCTGCATAGGGAAAGCTTGGGGTGAGAGTGAGACTACCATTCCAGAGAGTATTCAACACAGACGCCCCAGGAATACTGCCATCCTGACCCAAGGGGAGAGAAAGAGACCAAGAACCCTGGGGAAAAATACTCGCCTCTTCCTCAAGCATTGATTTGACCCAAAGATCTTATGGAAATTATTTTAAAATTACATGAGTATTTATCGAGAGGGAAATTTTATGTGAACCTTGGGGTTTACAGTTGACAAGGAGAGAATCTGCTGTTGTGTTTTGTTTTGTTTTTACTGCTTTCCCCAACCCTTTTCTGTATACAAAGAAGAGAGCCTAGGCTATGATGTTGGCTTGCTTGTTTATTGTTGAGGGCCACCATGAAGTTGTTCATTGTGCCTATTTCTCTCCTTCCCTCATAATCGCTGCCCAGAACTGTCAGATTCAGAGCATCAGCTCTCTGCTGGCTCATCATCCAAGCCAAGTCCTTGCCTAAAATGTCAATAGAATTATCAATAAGTCAGAGTCCAGACTGGAGACAGACCCACACTGGTAATCTGAGCAGGGACAAGTCATCATAAAGAAATATTAATAAGTTACAGGGGATTGCTTACAAAGGGGTGAAAAATTACATCAAAACAGGGCTCAGTCTGTGACCTGCAGCTGGCCCCACTCACTCATTTCTGTTCTATCTGTGGCTATGTGATATTCCAGTGAGAAGCCCCCATTAGGGTGCTTCTGGGACTCACTGGAAATAATTCACTAGGCTTGTGTCACTGGGATTTCACAACTGTTGACAGCCTGGCACCACAGGAATTAGACATACCAGGTGCCCCTTCCTTCCATGTCCCTCCTGAGCCGTCTACTGAGAAAACCTCAAATCAAGTCATCTAGTAAACAAGAAATTATAGGCACAGCTCCAGCAAGGCAAAGAAAGGCAAAGCAAGGCAAAGAAAGAAGCATCCTTCAGAGCTGAAAAGCAACAAATCGAGAACCAGGACATATGAAAAATGTGAACAGAACTGTAATCTCATAGCTTCTGTCAATTATCACTATTGCTGATAGGACAAGATCAAGAATTTAGAGGAATCGCTTCTGTTAAGACACATGCCTAACTCCTCCTTCTCCTGAAACCCATTAAAATGGCAGCAAAGGAATCTTTTTAAGTATAAGTATATTTACAAAAGTATAAATCTTTTTTTTAAGTACAAAAAAAGGAGGAAAGCTTATAGAATTTTTTTTTTTACTTCAGCAAATTTTAGGAAGATAGAAAGCAAATGGAGGAGTGGTGAGTGGCGTAGAGTGGTGGCAACCATAGCCTACAATGCGTGCAGGGATGTGAGCCAGCTTGCCCTGCAGAACCTTGGAAAGGAGTAAAATTTGAAGGCAGCAGATTTCAAAATATATATATATATATATATATATATATATATATATATATATCAGAAGTGCGGAAGAAAGCTGAAAACCCAGCATATGAGTTTGCTAGGGCTGTGATATAGTTAGATATAAAATGCCCCCTAAAGAGCTCATTTATTGATATTCAGGGTTGATATAATTGAGTCATAAGGGTTGTAATACCAGAAGTGGATAAATCCATTATAATGGATTTACCTGGGTGGTACCCAGTAGGGCAGCAGGGTGTGGCAGGAGGAGGTGGTCCCTGGGGGAGCAGCCTTGGGGATTATATATATGGTTCCTCCTCCCCTGGATCATTCTCTTGCTTCCAGCTCAGTGATCTGAGGAGCATAGCCCATGTGTTCCTCTCTCCACCTCCCGCTGCCATGCCCTGAGATCTACAGTCCACAGCTTCACATGGACTGAGCCCCAAACTGTAAGAAAATACATCTTCTTTCCTCTGAGTCATGTGGTCAATCTTTACATTATAGCTGCAAGACTGCTGACAGATACAGGCTGCCATATCAAAGTACCACTGACTGACTAGGTGACTGCTGTAGTTTTTAATCACAAATGTTCCCCAAGACCCCTGCGTTAAAGGCTTGGTCCTCAGCTTGGTACTATTGTAAGGCGGTGGAAACTTTGAGGGGTGAAGTGTGGGAGGAGGATTTAAGGCATTGGGAGTATGCATGAAGGATACTGTGGGACCTTGGTATCTATCTGTCTCTACTTGGCATCCCAGCTGCCATGAGGTGAGCAGCTGGCTCTGCCATGTGCCCCCACTGTGACATGCTGCCTCAGCACAGGCCCCCAAGCAAGGAGGCAAAGTGACCATGGACCCAAACCTCTGAAACCCCCAATACATCTTTCCTCCTTATAACTTGATTATCTCAGGTGTTTGTTAGGGTAACAAAAAGCTAACTAAAACAATAACATTAGAAATTTATACTTCTATAATTCTGGAGGCTCCAAGTCTAAGATTCATATCTCTGCAGAGTTCATTTCTTCGGAGGCCCCTCTCCTGGGCATGCTGATGGTCAGCTTCTCTTTCTGTTTTCATATGATTTTCCCTCTGTAATTGTTTGTGTTTAATTTTTCCCTTCTGATAAGGAAACCATTCATATTGGATTAGGGCCCACCCTAATGATCTCATTTTAACTTGATTATTTTCTTTGAAACACAAAAACCTCAATTTATACTTTTATTGGTACACTGCAATTATACATCACAGAGAAATCCAAAGTGATATGAACATACATGCACACAGTACTTGATGTGTTTCCCTTTGTATCATACCCTGCATCCCCTCCTCCCTCCTCATACAGGTTAGCAAGATTGGTACTGATATCTTCATATGTGGAAATAGCATTACTTGAACTGTTTCCTTCCTCAGTCTTCTTTTTTCCCTTCCTACTTCCTTCTCCCAACCCCTTTCCACTATTCTACTCATCTCTCTCCTCATTTATCTGAAGTCCCTTTTGTTTTGTGTTTTCTCTCTAACTTCCAATCATTAGAAACCATATGACCCTTAACTTTTTCTGAGACTGGCTAATCTCACTTAACATAATGTTCTCTGGTTCCATCTATCTTCTGCAAATGACATAATTTCGTTTTCTTTATGGCTGAGTAAAATTCCATTATATATATATATACATATATATATATGTATATATATAATATATATATATATATACCACATTTTCTTTTTCCATTCATCTGTTGACAAACACTTAGGTTGGTTCCATAATTTGCGGTTCGTGAATTTTGCTGCTGTAAACATGAATATACATGTATCACTAGGGTATTTTGACTTTAACTCTTTTGGAAAGATATCGAGGAATGGTATAGCTGGGTCATATAGTGGTTCCATTCCTAGTGTTTTGAGGAACCCCCATACTGATGTCCATAGTGGTTGTACTAATTTATAATCCCACCAACAGTGTATAAGAGTTCCTATTTCCTCACATTCTTGACAGCATTAATTATTGCTTGAATTATTGATGATTGCCATGCTAACTGTAATGAGATGGAATCTCTTTGTAGTTTTTATTTGCACTTCCCTGCCTGCTAATGATGTTGAACATTTTTTCGTATATTCATTGACCATTTGTATTTCTTCTTTTGAGAAGTGTCTGTTCTGTTCAATTGCCAATTTTTTATTGGGTTATTTGTTTTTTAGTGTTAAGTTCCTTATATATTCTAGATATTAGTTCTCTACAGAAGAGTAGCTAGGAAAGATTTTCTCCCATTCCATAGGCAAGGATGGATAATATTACCACTTCTAATTCACGACAGCACTTAAATTTTACCCAAAGCAATTAGGCAAGAGAAGGAAATTAAAGGAACACAAATAGGGGGAAAGAATTGAAATTATCTCTGTTTGCAGAATACATGATCCCATACTCAGATGACCAAAAACATCAACCAGAAGACATCTAGAGGTAATATATAAATTCAGCAAAGTAACCAGATACAAAAATCCATAGTTTTTGTATATGCCAACCACAAATCCCCTGAAAAAAGATATTTGGAAAATAATTGTATTCATAATAGCCTCAAAAATAGTAAAACAAAATACTTAGGAGTAAATCTAACCAAGAATGTGAAGGACTTCTACAGTTAAAATTATAGAACACTGAAGAAAGAAGTAGAAGACCTTAGAAGACAGAAAGACCTCCCATGTTCTTGGATAGGCAGAATATTTCAAAAGGGCCATATTACCAAAAAAGATTTATAGGTTCAATGCAATCCCTAGAAAAATACCAATGTCATTCTTCACAGAACTAGAAAATATGGTCTTAAAATTCATATGAAAGAACATAAGATCCAGAATAGTCAAGGAAATTTTGGGCAATAAGAACCATGCAGGAAGCATCACGATATCTGATTTCAAATTATATTATAGAGCTATAATAACAAAAATAGCTTGGTATTGGCATGCAAATATGGAATAGAATAGAAGATACAGAATAAATCCTCACACTTCAAGCCAGTTGATTGCTGACAAAGGTGCCAAAAAATATGCTGGAGAAAAGACAGCCTTTCAAATAATGGTGTTTGGAAAACTGGATATGAATGAAATTAGACCCCTATCTCTCACCCTACACAAAAACTAACTCAAGATGCATCAAAGATCTAGAAATTAGACCAGAAATTTTGCAATTACTAGAAGAAAATGTAAGACCAATTCTCCAACATATAGACACTAATAGAGACTTCCTCACTCCCCAAACTCAGGAAATAAAATCAAGAATTAATAAAGGAATGACATAAAAGTAAAAAGCTTCTGTTCAGCAAAGGAAACCATTAAGAATCTGAAGAGAGAGCCTACAAGATGGGAGGAAATATTTACCAGCTATTCATCAGATAGAGGACTAATATCTAGAATATATAAAGAACTCAAAAAACTTAACACTAGCCAGGCATGGTGGTGCATACCCGTAATCCCAGTACTTGGGAGGCTGAGACAGGAAGGTCGCAGGTTCAAGGCCAGCCTCAACAACTTAGCAAGACTCTCAGCAACATAGCAAGACTCTGTTTCAAAACAAAAATTTTAAAAAGGGGCTGAGGGTGTAGCTCGGAGGTAGAATGTCTCTGGGTTCAATCCCCTGTACCACAAAAACAAAGCAAAATAACAACAACAAAAAAATTAACACTGAAAATACAAATAACCCAATCAAAAAGTGGGCAATTGAACAGAATAGACACTACTCAAAAGAAGAAATACAACTGGTCAACAAATATATTTTTTAAAAAATGTTCAACACCATTAGCAGTCAGGTAAATGCAAATCAAAACTACACAGAGATTCCATCTCATTCCAGTTAGCATGGCAATCATCAATAATACAAGCAATAATAAATGCTGGCAAGGTTGTGGGGAAATAGGAATTTTTATACACTGTTGGTGGGATTGTAAAATAGTATAACCACCATGGAGATCAGTATGGAGGTTCCTTAAAACACTAGGAATGGAGCCACTATATGACCCAGCTATACCACTCCTCGGTATCTTTCCAAAAGAATTAAAGTCAGAATACTATAGTGATACATGTATATCCATATTTACAGCGGCAAAATTCATGAACCCCAAATTATGTAACCAACCTAGGTGTCCATCAACAGATGAATAAATAAAGAAAATGTGGTATATACATACAATGGAATTTTACTCAGCCATAAAGAAAACAAAATTATGTCATTTGCAGAAGATGGATGGAACCAGAGAACATTATGCTAAGTGAGATCAGTTTCAGAAAGTCCAGGGTCATATGTTTTCTTTCATATGTAGAAGATAGAAAATAAAAAACAAAAGGGACTTTAGATAAATGAGGAGAGAGACCAGTAGAATAGTGGAAAGGGAATGGGAGAAGGAAGGGAGGAAGGGACAAAGGAAGACTGAGAAAAGAAAAGTTCAAATAATGTTATGTCCACATAAGAAGGTATCACTAACAATCTCACTAACATTTACAGGGAAGGAGGAGGTGAACAGGGGTGGGATGTGGAAGCAAATACATTAAGGGCTGTGAGCATATATGTTTATGTCACTTTGAACCTAATTTTATGTATAATTACAATACATTGATAAAAGTGTTTAAAAATTAAAGAGTTGGACCCAAAGAGAAAAAACTCTAAAAACTTAAAATATATACCCAGAAAGGTCAATAATGAATTCATAGAACTGAAAAAATGCAAAGGAAATTATTTTAATTCATAACAGAATATTTCCCTAAAAGTAAGGATATTGGAATCTCCAGATTAAAAGAATAGCTTACCATGATGTCTAGTACAGTTAATGATAAAAGGAAAATATAAGTCCTCCATATTATCAAATTTCAGAGGACCAGGAAACACACACACACACACACACACACACACACACACACATACACACACACACATACATTTACATACATACATTCATATATATATTCCCACAAATGTCCTTGGGAGGTTGAGGAAGGTTCATTACAGAGGACATGGAATGGAATGACATCAGACTTCTCATCCACAAATCTAGAAGTTAAAAGGCAATGAAAGAGCCAGGCGTGGTGGTACACGCTTGTAATCCCAGTACTTGGGAGGCAGAGACCAGAGGATCCGAGTTCGCGGCCAGCCTCAGCTACTTAGTGAGGCCCTCCGCAACTTTGTGAGACCCGGTTTCAATAAAGGATAAAAAATAGGGCAGGGGGTGTAGCTCGGAGGTAGAATGCCCCTGGGTTCAATCCCCAGTACTGCAAAAAAAAAAAAACAGGCAATGAAAATAATTTAAAAATGACTTCAATATACTGAGGCAAAGTGATATGCATCCTAGCATTATATACTCAGTCAACTTATCAAACAACTATAAGGATAGATTAAAAGCATTTTCTAAAAGCAAAATTTCAATTATCACCATGAACAGTTTCTTGGGAATCTAGGAACGTGAGCCCCAGCAAAGTAAGGAAGGAAGAGTTTCTTCTGAAACAATGGATCCAACACAAGAACACAAAAAGAAAGTCCACAGGTAGAGCCACACACATAGCAGATCTGGGAGCAACTGTCCGGGAGCATCTGCCAGAGGCAATCATAGAAGGGTAGCCTCTGGGAGAGAGACACCACAAAAAAATAATTAATGTACAGGTTGTTTACTTGATCATTTGAAAACTTGTATTGATGAATGTATAAGTAATACAATGGACCATGAAAAAATTAATTCATAAGCATGCAAAAAGTAAGAAAATTAAAAATGAGAAAAGTATTAACTCTAGGGAAAAAAACACAAAATGGCATACAAGAAGGAAGGTAGATTCTATATAGTTCTGGATATGCACTTTCTTTCGTATTCATAACAATGTCATTTGACCCAAAAACATATGTAATTTTAATGAGCTTAGGAAGAGAAGGTAGGAGGTGAGGGGTAGGAGAAGAGTGGGAGGGTGTAGTGGAACCTACCAAGGCTGGGGCAGTTCACACCTGATCCAGGCAGTCCAAAAAAGAAGCCAGTCACTGAGGGCTGGTACGTTATGCCTTTATCCAGTGGTGGCAGGCTGAGTACAGGAGGCTTCTACAGGGGGCTTCCGCCTTTACTCAGTGGTGGCAGGCTGAGTTCAAGAGGGTTCCACGTAGTGGACAGTCCCAGACCAGCTCTATAGCAACTCAGAACAAAAGTACTTCCTGGCCAAGACACAGTGTGTCAGTAAGGCATCTTCAAGGACATGCTTAGTTGTTTTTCATAAAACAGTGGCTCCTGTCAGAAGAACGCAAGGAAGCCTAATGGACACCCTGTTTTGACAATCTCCACAGAGGGCTAAATCCTCATCTACCATAGCAAAATACCAATGCATAATGTCTAAAATTGATAAATTAATAAACAGTGTAAGTGTTTTATTTAGAAATATGGAGGCAAGTAAAAGAAAGCAAGAGCTGAAAGAGTTGAAAAGAGTTGCCTGTGGGAGGTTGGAATGTAATCTAGAGATTGCTAGGTTGGGGACTTCTGTTTTTCATTAAGCCATTTAATATTTGCTTTTCAAACTAGTGTATGCATGACTTTATTAAAAATTGAATTTAATCAGCAAAGAATTGGTCTAGAAGGAGATTGGAATGAGGGATGACAGGAAGCTACCTGGAAACTGAAGCACCTTTGGAACCTTGTAAATATGGGAGCCAATAGTGGCCTTCCTGCAGCTCTGTGGAAAGGGGGCCTGTGCCACTTCAGCTGTACATCAAAGGGAAAACACGAGAGAACACTGAAGGCTCAAGGATACTCAGGTGCAAGCAGAAACCAAATTTCATCAATGTTTATGAATCCTACACTTAGTCTCTCCAGGCTAATAATCATAAGTAACTAGACAGTAGTCCCATTCGGAAAGTAGGAAAGGGAATCGATTCATAATCCACCACTACTACTTTTTGAAACCTCCTCCTGTCTCCATGTCCCTTGCTCCTCACAATGGCTTTGGGTCTCTAAAGTCCCTCCACTCCCCGCACCTCCCATCTGGCACTTAGTCATGTACATCGATTGGCTTCTGCTAGGATTTGGACATGGTTTGAATGTGTCCCCCAAGGGTTCATGTGTTGAAATTCAATCCTCATTTTGAGATATCCAGAGGGTGGAATCTTAATCCAGCTATCATGTTTAGAGGTGGGGCTTTTAGTAGCAGAAAATGGACTAATACAGCTTCCTACCCTTTTCCTCCACTTCTGTGGCTGGTCCCTGTCAATATATTCTTTCAATTTCATATTTACTAAGCAGGATGGAAAGGCCTTTAGTTAGCAGGATTGAGGAAGTGGAGAAATCATAACAAGGTAATAAAGTCTGTCTTTAATTCCACTCATAGGAATTTGTGGGTTAAAATCTAAGGTTTTTACATCATATTGTGTGTGTGTGTGTGTGTGTGTGTGTGTGTGTGTGTGTGTGCTACTTGAGACTAAACCCAGGGGTATTCTACCTCTCGGCTACACTCCCAGCTCTTTTTATTTTTTTATTTTGAGACAGGGTCTTGCTAAGTTACCCAGGCTGGCCTCACCTTGTGATCAATCCTCCTGCCTCAGCCTCCCAAGTATTGGAAATACAGACATGTGCCACAGTGCTTTGTTTATTTTTCTTTATGTTATTCTTCCATGGACTGCAGCAGTATGCTTTCATTCCTAGGGTGATTCTGTGGAGCTCTGAGCAGAAAAAATGGAAGGCCAAATATTGGGTGTGCCTATGGGTAAAAGCCCCAGACCTTTAGTCTCAAAAAAACCACTAGAACATCCACTCCTTGAGGACAGGAGGATCCAGTCACTGCTATATCCCCAGTGCTTAGCATATGGCCTTCCCTGAGTAAGTTCAGTAAGTTGTTGAAAACTTGAACTTGTGGCAGCTCGCATCCCAGTGAGCATCACACACCAGCCTTCCTTGGTCTCAACAAGCAAGCGCCTTCCTCCTGCAGTGAGCCACTGACAGGACACATTTGGTAAAGGTTGAGTTTCTCTTTTCAATTAAGAAGTCGGAGCACTGTCATCTTCCTCACTCTCCCAAGCTGGGTGACACAAGGTCACTCCTCAGTACATTCTCAGTGTGCGAATGGAACTTGCTTTCTAAGCTTACACTGTCAGGTACCTGACTTTAAAGTGGGGTGAATTCACCTAGGAAATACCACTCAAGGGGCCCCTCAGAGCCCAGCAACCTCTTCTTGTTACACCCCCAGCTTTACACCCTTCATTCAAACATTAATCATAATACCCAGAACTTACAAAAATAGAACCCTGGGCCAGGAGCCACAAGACCCAGAACTGAAAGCCAACTAGAGAGGGCAGAATTTGATAGGCGGGGCCTGGAAGCATTGATGGGAATTACCACAGGGCACACACAGCAGAAGCCCCAAATCATACAATCACTGAGCACTCAAGGTGTGGGAGGAACGAGGGGCTCGGGTGTCATCGGAAGATCAGAGTGGGGGCTGAGTCAGTCAACATCGGTATCCTAGTCAATTTTCTGTTGCGATAGCAAAATACCTGATACTGGTAATTTATAAGGACTAGGATATTATTTGGATCATGGTTCTGGAGGCTGGACGTCTGAGAACATGGCAGCAGCGTCTACTTGGCATCTGGTGAGGGCCTTCTTGTTACATCACAGCATGGCACACAGCGTCCCATGGCAAGAAAGAGCAAGCTTGCTCACTCAGGTCCTTCTTCCTCTTCTCATAAATCCATTAACGCCATCTTGGAGGCCCCACCCTCATGACCTCTTCAAATCCTAATTATCTCCTTAAGGTGCCATTCCCAAGTACAGCTAACATGTGAACTTAGGGATTAAATTTCCAACATATGAACTTTGGGTGGAGCCATTCAAACTACAGCAGTAGGTTATAAGCCAAAGATTCTACTCTTTCTCCAGTGAGACATAATGAGATGTGGTTTTTAAGGACATGCCACAATGGCGGATGGAATTTTTTAAGATGTATCTCTGTCAAGGGCGCAGATGCACCACAGACATGCTTTGAACTGGGCTATTTAATATGACATTCCCTTGACCCTGAGGTAGGACCATTTTACTTTGTTTCCCAAGGGTAGTGAGAATGCTGCATCTTTGGGGGAAGAAAAATAGGGGGAAACAATTTTCCCATTCTATTCTGATCTCCTTTGTTATTTTAGTGCCTACTGTCATCTAAGTCATTTCAAAAATCTGAAGAGAAGTCTTATTTTTAAATTCATAATGTTGACCAAAGAGACTTGCCTTTATTATGCTCATAAATCATTCATATCTCCTGCATAACAAAGAGATTTTTTTAATTTTTATAACGCTTTTTTCCACTTTCTTCCCAACACGAGAGGAAATGAGAATAATATTTTATGTTAATAGGAACAAAATGTTCAAAATGTATGCACTATATAGAAATCTTATAAAATGTTTCAGTGGAAACATTTTTTAACCAACAAAGGAAATGAAACACAAAAAGCCACATTAAAAGAACATTGATGATTTTTACTTTAATGAGGAACTTGAGAGGAGTGGATTATGGATGGGTGGAAGGGAGCACCTGAGAGAAAATTATAGTACATGGGACTCCTGCGGCTAGGGGCTGTCTGAGCGCTGCACAGACCTCCCCACCTTCTCTCCCTCCGTCCCAGATCCCAGTAGTCAGCCCCAGTCCAGCGCCTTGGAGAGACCTGAAATGTCTCAAAAAGTCAACACCCCTCAGCTCAACATGCCTAGCTTCACCCTCCAGGGCCCAAGGGAGGCAGATGCTGCAACATGGGAAACTTACCTCCCTGTCAGAGAAACATTCTGACTCCCTGGCCCAGGTAATTGCTCCAAAGCCTCCCTGGGACTTTGCTTCCATCCCCTGGAGAGGCAAGAGGAAAGGGCGAAGGAGCCCAGTGTGGTGCTGCACGCCTGTAATCCAGTACTCACCCGAGAAATTTAGCAAGACCCTGTTTCAAAGTAAAAAATAAAACAAGCTGGGGGTGTAACTCAGAGGTAGAAAAAACCCTAGGTTCAATCTGCATCCCCCCCCAAAAAAAAATAAAAAGAGTAAAGGAAAGGGAGCCCTGGAGACCCATCAAAGCCCAAAGCATCAAAAGCAGTAATGATGGGTAGGCATGGTAGCACACACCTGTAATCCCAGTGCTTAGGAGGCTGAGACAGGAGGATAGTAGGTTCAAGGCCAGTCTCAGCAATTTAGCGAGACGCTCAGCAACTTAGCAAGGCCTTGTTTCAAAATAAAATCTAAAATCAGCTGGAGGTATAGCTCAGAGGCAGAACACTGCTGGGTTCAATCCCCAGTACCACCCCTTCCAAAAAAAGAAGTAATGATGGGAAACAAGAGGATTTGGAAGGGAGAGAGTCACTTGTCACTGACAGCATGGCAGTCACTAACATGCTAGTGCGTGCAAAGGCTTACACATTGCACTGGGTGGGATGATTTGTACTGCAGTGGGTCTGTAAGTCTGGGCTAACCAGCCTTTCCAGCTTACAGAGAGTTTTTGTTTTTTTTTTTTTTGCGGTACTGGGGTTGGAACCCAGGGGCATTCTACCTCCGAACTACACCCCCAACCCTATTTTTTATTCTTTATTTTGAAACAGGGTCTCACTAAGTTGCAGAGGGCCTCACTAAGTAGCTGAGGCTGGCCGCATACCCAGATCCTCCGGTACTGGGATTACAAGCGTGCGCCACCACACCGGGCTCCAGAGAGATTTATGACCTGATTTCAGTACCTGCCTGTGGGAAGAGCCACACTGAATCCTACTGCAAAGCTAATGGGCCCCCTAAGGAGTGCAGGAAAGGCCTTAACCCCCAAGGCAGGGTGAGCTAAACAGGCATCTGCTCCTGCGTATGAACTCTGAGAAATGAGAAGGGCCCTTTCCTACCCACCCACTGCCAAAAAAAATACCATTCACTGAGTTACTAACATCTAAAATACTCTGAACACGTCTCATCTCTTGTTTAAAATTCTTTTCAAAGATAACTACTGACTGTGCAAATCAATAAATCATGATTTTTGGAGAGCAGATTTTGGTAACGAGATGAGAGGGGGAAAGCGTATTTCAGAGACCCATGGTATGCCAATTTCCTTGCCGGGGTGCATTTCCTATTGACCTCATTTCACTCTCACGATCATGATCGGCCTTGTGATGATGATCGGCCTGAGCTGGTTACTCTTTGCTTGGCCGCTTCCTTCAGTCTGTGTAGAGGAATCTGTCGCCCAGGCGCCTGTTTCTGGTAGAGACTAGCCAGGGGCCAGCACTGGTGTAAGCCACAGGTGGGAGACGAACAAGATCAGGGGTGTTTCTTCCCTACTTCCTTCATGTTGCTCCTGCATTGCTGTATGCAGGGTTGTTTTTTATTTATTTATTTATTTATTTATTTATTTATTTATTTATTTATTTATTTTTGCATTGTAAACCTTATAGTGTCTGACTCTCTAATGGTTGCTTTCATTACTTTGCTAAAAATTAAATTTTAGAAATTAAGAATAGGGTTAGGGGTGGAGATCAGAGAAAGAGGTGGCAGGTGGCTCAATGCCTGGGAACGGAAACACTCGGAATCTTGAAACTGCTGGAGATGAAGCAGAAGGCTGGTGGGGAGCCCTCCCCCATCACACACAAACACACAAGCCCCTCGGCCCAGGACCACAGGCGGCCTCGTGGATAGCACTGGGGCCATGTACCATCCCACACCACACAGCTCATCACCCCAGACCCGGAGGAGGCCAGGTTGGTGGTGCATGTTGTCCAGCCCTCCTGAGTCAAGTGGGCTCCCTGCCTTCTTGCTCATGCTGGTCTTCGCCTCTCCTCTTGATAAACCTGATGGGACCTGCAAGCCCCAAAGCCCCCTTCGCTGTTTGCCTCCAGGGGAGGTAAAAGGTTCTTTGGCAAATAGGAAGTTCATACCCAGTTCTGGGTCCTGATATCTGGTCTGTGTTCAAATTCATTCTAAACACTGTCTAATGAAATATAAGTGATAAGTTGGGCATGGTGGCACATGCCTGCAATACTATACTAGTACTGGGGGGGGGGAGAGTACTAAACAGGAGGATCACAGGTTCGAGACCAGCCTCTGCAACTTAGCAAGGCCTGCAGCAATTTAGTGAGACCCTGTTTGAAAATAAAAATTTTAAAAGGACTGGGGGTATAGCTCAGAGGTAGAATGCCCCTGGATTCAATCCTCAGAACCACACATACACAAAGAAATATTTATAAATGATGACTACTTTTGGCTCTTTCTTTCTGCAACAGCAAAAAAAAAAAAAGGCTTGGTTCACTACAAAATTAAACAAAATTCATAAGCACACTGAACATTGGATTTTTACTGCCCATATAGAAATGGTACAAGTAAACATACCACAAAAATAACAAGAAAAACATCAACTGTTTCCAGATCCCTGGAGTTTAATTACCTAAAGTGTGCTATATTGAACCAGGACAGTTAATATAAAATATGGTTTTCCTTTTATTACAGTCCTTTTGTTTTGAATTTGAGGGGCCTGTTGTTTGAGACACACTTTTTGATGTCCGTAAATAAAGACCACACAGTTCTTCTGAGGTTAACAGAGCAGCCGTTAATCAGTAAAAATCGGCCCCTTCTAGGAAGCCATCAGAATTTTACTGTGCAAAAATCAATACCTATGACTAGCAGCTCTGGCGCAGTGTGAGCCAGCAAGGGGATGTTTCACAGTGGTGACAGCCCTTGCCACTGGGACAGCCCCATGCCCCAGCCTTCCAGGAGGCAGGACAGAACTGGGTGGAAAGTAAAACTCCATCAAGGAGAAAAAAAACAGCAATATATTCTCAACTTTGCATAAAGAATGGGACTTAAATCAGGAAAGATCACCTATCTCATCATTTTATCTGAAGGAAGCTTAAGAAGAAAGCCTATGTGTTCTGTATTTTGCAAATTTAAGAAGTTGGATAGTTTTTTTTCTAAAGAGCAGTTTTAGTAATGACAACGGAATAAAATGTCAACTAAGCAGGGGTGTGCACAATTGCAGGCAGCCAGAAACTTCTGAGAAAATGCTAACCTGAAGCTCAGAAAGAAGGAATGTTCCTGGTGCTGACCAGGAAGCGCCATGGAATCCCAAAGAACGTTCTGACCTGACTCGGTGCGCACTGTTTCCTGTAGAATTGTAATTCCCACGGCTGTGTTATGGCATCCCAGTTCTTAATGAGGTCATCGTTTCCATACAGTGGACATTCTCCTACTTCCAGAGCACACAGACTATTTTAATAATCTCTACAATTAGTTCTTGAGCCAAGTTCATGAAAGTTGACTTTCAAAAACATTTTTAAGTGAAGTTACAGATTAACATAGCCAAGTCAAATCACTTCCTATGAGTGTCGAATTGTTTTTGTGGCAAGTATTACATCATCAACATCATCATCATCACCGTCTTTACTGTCATAAGTCATATAAATAATAAAAATAATGCTAGCTAATAGTTACCTGGTTCTTACTCCGTGCCCAGCATTTTTATGTCAAGTTTATAAGGATTCTCTCGGTTAAGCATCACAGACTCTTTTAAAGGGGGGGAGGATGACTATTATCCCGACTTTTCAAATTTGACATTCAATATATATTTATTGAGTTATTAGTGTGTCGCAGGCACAGATCTGAGGTTGTAGCTGTAAACAAGTCTGATATACAGTCTATTTTCTAATATGAAGCATACAATAAATAAGTAAACTGGTAGAACAGAAAAAGTACTAAATTGGAAGGCTGAGATTTAGTCCCCCTCCCCGGTGTTGCAGAAGAGTGTCCCCATAGTCTGATATCAGGGGCAAAAGGAAGCTCCAGAGGCCAAAATGCAGGCCTTTCTTTAATCAGCAACTGACACCTCAGGTAGTTAAAGAGGGAAAGAACCTTTTTCTTTTTGCAGGGATTGAACCCAGGGGTGGTCTACCTCTGAGCTACACCCCCGGCCCTATTTTTTATACTTTATTTTGAAACCAGGTCTCACGAAGTTGTAGAGGGCCTCACTAAGTAGCTGAGGCTGGCCACGAACCCAGATCCTCAGGTCTCAGCCTCCAAGCATGCACCACCACGCCCGGCTGGAAAGAAACTTTATTACGTCTAACAGGCACATATCCAGGGGCTCTCAGCCTAGAGTCAAGCTGTGCCACTTCCCTCCAGTCCCTTTAATACTGAGAGTTTGTCTTGTCTCTCCTTTATCAAGCAAATGATTGGTTTACATTCTGGAAGGGACCCCTGCTGCCAGGGTCTTCAAGGCCCCTGCAGGAGAGGAGAGAGGCTTTCCCAGTATTCACAAGGCACCAGACTGGGGAGGAGCAGGAAAAGCTCCCTTTTCCTTCCTTAGACCACCATGACTCCGGCTTTTCTTAAAACAGGTATGTCACATAGGAGAGACCTTCAGTCACTGACTGTCATGTTCCAACCTCTGTAAGCCTGCCTGCCTGTTTCCGTCCTTTGTCACAAATCTATAAAATGGTAGCTCATGCAGAACTTGGGGCCGGAGCCATATTTCTAGGAAGCAATTCCCGGCTCCAAGCCCACCAGCAAAATAAACCTTTTTCTTCTTTTACCCCACTTGGCTTTGGGTCTGTTATTCCAGAGAGTTTCTACAACAAAACTAATAGATAAGCAAGATCATTTCAGCCGGGAGTGGTGGCACACATCTGTAATCCCAGTACTTAGGAGGCTGAGACAGGAGGATTGCAGGTTCTAGGCCAGCCTCAACAACTTAGATCCTATTTCAAATAAAAATTAAAAAGAGCCGGGGGTGTATCTCAGAGGTAGAATACCCCTAGTTTCAATCCCTAGTACCAAAACAAAAACAAAACAAAATTAAAAAGCAAAATCATTTGAGGCAGTGACAAATTCCATAAAGGCAATAAAACTAGGTAATATGTATAAGAGCAATCATGGAGACAGGGAGTGGTCAAAGTTCTCTGAGAAATAATATTTGAGCAGAGTTTGCAGTTACCCAGCAGAGGGATATAGGAAAACGCTGACCTGCCTGGGTTGGTCCCATGAGTGATTTCATTGGATGCGAGCTCCACACTGACTGAAGCCTGGGTCCTACACCATGAGTCACACCATGCTTTGTTTATCCCTATACCCCAAAGAGGTATGTCGCTCGGCGATTTTTACCCACTGGCCTGATTATTTACATATCACTCTCATGCACCCGCTCTCCGGTGATACACGGACAATCAATCTCTAATCTCCCATTACCGTTTTTATTATCATTGCCTTTTCTCCCCAGTTTCTAGCTTTTGAGTTCTCCACCATGCCGGCTAGAGCTACTGTGTGTTATCAGAACCAGCTGTCTGGCTCTTTTCAACGATTCTCAACAGCCTGAGTAGGAACAGAAGCATAAAGTTACTCCTGATGAACACATGCACGCACACACACACACACACACACACACACACACACACACAGCATCAGAGTTGACACTAAAACTAAACAAATCTGAAGCAGCATTCAGCAGTTTTACAAATACCAGAAATACCCACATGTTTTTTTGTTCGGCATGATATATTTTTTTAAGGGAGATGCTTTACATTTTTCATTTCGTGCCAAGGTAAGTTTTATGCTTCCGTAATGTACAATATATGGATCTTATGACATTACGCGTTATTTGCATCCCAATAAAACAGCTCATTAATCAAATGGCCTATTGTAACCTCCAGCTGCAGAAACCACAAACACACCCAAGAAGGAGAGTGAGCTTTGACTTAGAACGTGTCCTTCTAAAAATAATATTTGTCCGATCACATTAAATAAAAGTAAATGTACACGTGATGTGGGCGTGTTAGGAAAGAGAGGATGATAAGGACTTACCCAGCCCTGAAACACAAACACAGTGAATTTCCTTCTGGACTTCGGGCCCCGTGTTTTGCGTTCCTCCAGTTGATTTTAATGCTGTTTGCTTATGAGGTCAAAACAAGGTCTTTATGCAGCAGACAACATTTAGCTATAATAATGTACAGCTAAATTAGGAGCAGGTCCATTGTGGAAGAGTTCATTAGAGGAGTAAATTGGAATTTTACACCCACATCAACCATTGCAAACTCACCTCACCTAATAAAATATGCAAACAGCACTCTTTGCCCCGTTCTACTTGTTCCTTCACACCAGTTCTTGACGTGTGTTCAGCCAGGTCCTGGTGGCATGTAATAAAACCAACTCCAGCTACCTCACTTAATCCAAGAAGGACTCTTTGGAAGGATATTGGGAGGAGGAGAGGTGCTGCTGCTAACAGGATCAGCAACAAGCTGAAGACCCAGGCTTAGGAACAAAAAGGAACTGAGAGCTCCAAGGGGACATGAGGCTGGAGGCAAAAAAAAATATACAATAATGTCCCTGTGGCACAATAAAAATATACATTTGGTCTTAGTTTCAGGTTCCTGGCACAGAGCTCCTAAAACCCTTGGAATTCCCTGAGTGGTAGGAGTGGTTTTTATTATTTACAATGAATCTCTTGAGAAGACACTTGAATCTACAAGAATGAGGTGACTCAGATTGGGGGCTCCTTAGATCGCTTCAGAATGAAGGTCACCAGAAACACAGGACTAGAGAGAAGAATGCTCAGTCCTGCCCCCTGGCCTCCAGGGAGGGGAAGGGACTGGCGGTTTGGCTATTAAGCTGTCAAACAGGAGACTGGAGAGCTTTCAAGTTGGTGAACACATCCACCAGCCCGGAGAGCCATCTGGTCTGACTCATGGAGAAAGAGGCTCCTGTGCTTAGAACCCTTTCAGACCTCGCTTTGCATATATAGAGATGCATAACTGACTACCGTAGGGACTGGAAAGTCTGAAATCCATAGGGCAGGTCAGCGGACTAGAAACTCAGGCAGCAGCAGCTAGTATGGCTATCCAGAGGCATAATTTCTTCTTCCTCAGTGAAAACTCAGGTTTTGCTCTTAAGGCCTCCCCACTGACTTGATAAGGCCCACCACTCAGATTATCAAAGATAATCACCTTTACTTAAAGCCACCCAATTGTAGATGTTAACCACATCGACCAAATACATTTGTAGCAACACCTAGTTTAATTGAACAGCGGTACCAGAACCTAACCTAGTTGACACATAAATCTAAACATCATGCTATTGTCTGCCCAGAAAAATTGGGACATTAGAACATATGACATTTCAAGAAAATGAAGTCCATATGACAGTCCATCATTCCAAGTACTCTTCTGGCATTGAACTCAGTCCAGGTAAT
Source organism: Glis glis (assembly GCA_004027185.1). Taxonomy (NCBI): domain Eukaryota; kingdom Metazoa; phylum Chordata; class Mammalia; order Rodentia; family Gliridae; genus Glis; species Glis glis. The sequence goes on along the minus strand of PVJS01002308.1, from coordinate 52,375 downwards.
TCTAGAGATAAATCAAAATCCAATAACTGAGATGGAGCCAATGTTGATCTGTCAAAGGCAACACCGGAGTAATGAGACCTGCATTTCAACAGAGTTGAGCCTTGGGGTTTGAACACTGGTCACTCAGTAGGGAGGAATTAGGAGACCCTCCTGCCTGAAGTAGCTCCTTAGTCTTAAAACACACAGTCCCAGAGATCTCTTTTCAAAACTACTTCCAAAAGTGTTTATGTTATGCCATTCGTAAGAAGTATATTAAATATTATACTAGATTTTTGCCTAGTATCCAAAAAGCTAAAACATAGAAAAGTATGTTTTGTTTGAACAAAGCAAAAAGAAGAGAGAAGGGCCCTTGTTTGAACATTTATTGAACTTTAAGAATATGTTGTGCTATAGGCTTGGAATGTAGCTCAGTGGAAGTGTGCTTACTTAGCACACATGAGCCCCTGAGTTCGATCTCCAGCACTAAAAAGAAAAAAAAAGAAAGAATAAAAAGAAGAAATTGCTTCACATTAATCCATCTTGTGCTCAAAACAGCCCCAGGTACAAATATGATTGTCCCCATTTTAAGTAGGATAGCTGTGGCCAATAATTAGCATTGCTGAATGTTCCTTCATCAGTCTAGCTCTGACTACACATTCCACTACCTCTCATTTCTGCCAAATCAGTATATAATTCTATGTGTAGAGAGGCCAAGTGCTCAAGGAAAGGAAGAAATGCAATCTAAAAATGTGAGGCTGGGATCTGCCTCACGTCTGCCTGACATTGATCACTCTTCTTATTCTTTGGGGACATCCAGTCATTCCCAACCTAACACTAGACCAAATTCTCAAGACTTAACCCAGGCTTTTCAACTGCATCTGGTCCCAGCCTTAACATTTTCAAGGCCATGAGAACAAACGAAGGTCCATATACCATAGTTGGAGATGATAGATGTTATAAACTGAGTTAGCAAACTGTGTATAAAATATATTCTATCCTACCTTGGCAAATATTCTTTTTTAATGAGTTGGAAGGAAAGTTCAGACTGGCCATTCCAGGGCTCTGAAATGTCATGCTGGAACACAGTAGCAGTAGGGGTAGGTTGGCCTCATCCTCAGCCCAAAAACCACTCCATTTCTTTTACTATCCCTGGATCCCTGCTGTACCATAGGAGGCTCATGTGCCTGTGTGTGGGCATTTCATAAAAGCCTCCTCTTGGCCACCCCAGGGGCCTGGGGATTCCCACCTGCAGAGTACCTTCCCCTCAGAAGGATGGGCTCCAAGAAGAGACCCTGGAAGTAGGGTCAATTTAGTTTGGTAGGGAAGTCTGGGTACCAGATTACTGGAGAATGTTCTAGAAGGGATAGGTGTAGACTCTGAGTAAGCCCTTCTCCTTTCTTCTAGGGCTTTTAGCCCAATGGGGAGGAACACAGCTGTAAATTGGCCAGAGAAGGATGTTCTACAGTGTGGAGACCCAGGCTGGGATAAGTATAGTTAGAGATGGCAACTCTACAAACTGACTACAGGCCTTAGTCCCTTGGCTACTGCTGTACCTGGTCCCTTGCTTACCTGCCTCCTTTACATACTGCCGATTCCAGACCCATTGAAATCATAGACATAATGTCCATTTTACAGTAACACGAGGCATGAATCCACAGCAACCAAGCCTCAGTACACTCTCAGCTACCACCAGAGGAAACAGTCTGGTAGAGTTTTGCACCATGATATGTATTGTGGCAATAACAGAGAACTTCACCACCAATACTCACACGCACATGTCACACACACACACACACACACACACACACACACATACACACACACACACAAACACTGCATCAACTTATTTCAGAATCCAATACAAGAAAGCAACAAATCAAAAGAAGACATTTGATTAAAATCACTACATACAAATATTTTCTTTTTAAGAGAAAAAAAGGAAAATAAGCCTAATTTGCTAATTTGGTTAGATCTTTGAAGATTTGGAAAGATTGGTAAGTTTTCAAAATTTCTCTGAGTTGCTAGAATCTCAGCAGTTTATTCATGTTTTCCTACATTCTAACTAGGCCTCCTAGCCTTGAACACTATAATCACAGAATTTGCATACTTTTGGGGGGGAGTACTAAACCCAGGGACAGTCTACCTCTGAGTTATACCCCTAGTTCTTTTTATTTATTTATTCATTTTAATTTTGAAGCAGGGTCTCTCTATGTTGCTGAGGGTCTTGCTAACTTGTTGAGGCTGGCCTCAAACCTGAGATCTTCCTGTCTCAGCCTCCCAAGTACTGGGATTACAGGCATGAACCATTGTGCCTGGCTGCATAACGTTTTGGTTTGGTTTGGTTTGGTTGTGCTGGGGATTGAACCCAGGGACATTCTACCTCTGAGCTACACCCCCAGCCCTATTTTATTTTTTATTGTGTTTTGTTTTGTTTTGGGCGGTACCAGGGATTGAACCCAGGGGCATTTTACCTCTGAGCTATACCCCCAGCCCTATTTTTTATTCTTTATTTTGAAACAGGGCCTCACTGCACACCATTTTTTTAGTTGGAGGAATGACTCCTGTAGATGTTTTATTGAGAGTTGTTGGCTATATTCATACATATGGGATCTTGGGTCCTGACCCCTGTGTCTTTTCCTCTACCTCTCGGCCCAAATGATCACTTTCAGGTCTTTTAATTCTTTCGTATCGCCTTGTCTGAATTCTCTCTCCCACTTTTATCAATGATTTTTTTAATCACATGAAGTAGTCTCTTATTTTCTATTTCTTGATGAGTTACAACAATGCTCCTATTGTAAAATCATTTTTGACCTCTGCTTAAGCACAGAATAAACCCATAGATAAGTTTCAAGCTACAGACACTGGATGTGTACTGGACACAAGAGAGAACCTATCGCCATGCCTCACACCATAAAAATCACTTCCTTACTTTAATTACAGTTGGCCTCCCCATACCCATGGGTTCTGCGTCCTGGGATTTGATCAACTGTGAACCAAAAAGATTCATAAAAATTATTGCATCTTTACTAAACATGTACAGATTTTTCTTGTCAATATTCCCTAAACAATACAGTATACCAACTATTCGCATAGCATTTACATTGTAGTAGGTACGATAAATAATCTAGAGATGCTTTAAAGGGTACAGGAGGATGTGAGTAAGTTATATACAAATACTAGGACATTCAAGGTAAAGGACTTGCGCCTCTGCAGATTTGCGTATCCTGGGTGAGGGGGTATTGGAACCACTTCTCTACAGATATCAAGGGATGACTGTAAATGCAACAAGAATTAGAAGTATCACAATTCATTCATGAATGTGAATTAGAAGATGTTGAGGAAGACAGAAGGAGAGCAAATCATTCATGGGTTAAATGAATTAACCCCAACACTGGTCATGGGCGTTTTTCTTTACTAGTCCTCCAGTAATTAAAACTAAGTAATGCAAAAAATAATTCTGTACATGAATTTTTATCTCTTTGGGAAGTAAGATGACATAATGAAGGAAAGACGGACCAGTTACAATGCCAAGTTTACTCTTAACTTATTCTATGACCCTGAGTTATAAAAATAGAATAAAATCTACTACTCAGAAAATCTGCTCTGTAAGTAAGAAGAGATAATTCCTACCACATAGAATAGTTTGGGAATAGAAAAAACAACACAGGCTCTGATGCTAACAAGAAAATAAATGTCAACTTCTTTCCTTCTCCTTGGGTAGAACCGGTTGAATGTATGCTAGGAGCTATGGCACGGGTGCTCCTGAAATCAGAAAGATCAAGGTTTGAATTCCACTATTTGCTTTACCGCCTTGGGCAAGTTACACTCTGAACTCCAGTTTCTCCATCTGCAGAATAGAAACCACTTCCAAGGGCTGTGGTGAAGAGTACAGGGGTCATGGGTGTGGGATTCCTGGGAATAGGACCAGTGCCTGATGCAGAAAAAGGAATCAATAAATTTCAAAGTAGCTGAGTACGTGCAGTGAAGCAGATCAAGTGTCCTATCCTGACTCTATCACTTCCTGACTAAATTACCTTGGGCAAATCAACCTCTCCAAGAATCATGTTCTTGACGGGTACACTTAATAATTCTTCCCTCGCCAGGTTTTTGTAAAGTTTATATGAAATAATAGGGGGAAAGTGTTACATTCAGAATCTGGCATGCAGTAAATGTTAATAAGTGGTAGCAATTTATTAATGCATTTTAAAAGGAGATATTAAAAGCTTCCAAGGGAACAAACTAGGTCCCTGTATTACAGACGCATATGATTAAATTGGGGGAAAACAGATACAACTCAGAATCCCAGAATAGTGATAATCTGGAGCTGTTTCAAGAAACTTCTGATTAGTCCTTCTTCATGGATCTTCCTATTCATATACAGACATGCTCTAGAATAATTGTCAAACTGAACTGGGTAGACCAGGTAAATCCCTCTAGTAAAGCACCGGTCTCCCGCCAAGAAACAGTGAGCACTCCTTAAAGCCAAAAACTATATGCTTTCTCCCTGGATCCCTATCACAGGCGCATAATAATTACTCGGCAATTTTGAGGGATACTGCATCCCTTTTTTTAATTTTGAAACACGGTTCTCGCTAAGTTGCTGAGGGTCTTGGCTAAGTAGCTGAGGCTGGCCTCAAACCTGCAATCCTTCTGTCTCAGCCTCCCCAAGTACTGAGATGACAGGCCTGCACCACCACACCCAGCTTTACTCAGCAATTTTTAAATAAATGTTAAGTTTTCCTGTCTCTATAGGCCTGTATTCCCATCAGAACATAAGCTCCTAGATTGTCTGAATGGTGTATCTCATGTATCCTTTACATCTGATACAGAACCTGGCACATTCCAGGTCCTTCACAAGGCATGAACAATTCATTCATTAGCTAAATTAGTATCGATTAACTTAACTGAATCGGTGACACTGCCGGCACAGTGTCCTCTTTTGCTATTGCACTCCTCAGAAGCATGCTATCCGGCCATGGTCTTCTTGTTTACACACCTATCAGTCAAATGCTAAGCAGCTCTGTTGTGCATGTTATTGCTCTCTCCTCCTACTGTTATAACTAGCAGCTCCTAATAGACTGTACCTTTTAGCAAGCCGCCTCCTGCTGGGATGGCATCCGATAAACCAGAATGATAATAACAAGGCTAATCTCGCAGAGATTGAGTTACAGCAGCCCACAAAAGGAGGTAGTCAGGATGTCAGAGCAGAGATCTACTAAGGACTCCCTCCGAGGAGAAACGGGAAGAAAGGAGGATGCTGGGTATGGATCTAGAATGCAGGGGAACCTGCCTCAGTTTCCCTGGCCTGAAGTCAGAGAAGGGCACTCCCGGATAAGAAGAAAGGCCTGGAATAACACAAAGCATCTCCACTCAAAATCCTGTGAAAAAAAACCTACTTTTTTTTGCTTGGGGAGGGGGTTGGCTTAACTGGACCTTGAACCCAGGGACATTCTACCTCTGAACTATACCCCAACCTTTTTTTTTATCTTTTATTTGAAACAGGGTCTCACTAATGTTGCTGAGGGTCTCACTAAGTTGCTGAGGCTGTCCTCAAATCTATAATCCTCCCATCTCGGTCTCCCAAGTATTGGAATTACAGACTTGTACCACCACGCCTGGCCAAAATACCTTTTCTTAAAAATCATCTTAAAATTTTTGATAAGTAATTTCATTCAGTCCATGGTCCAGCTGCCCCTTTCCCTCCTCCCCTCAGGGTTGTCTCAGCTCTACAGGGCTTATGCAGGGTGACGGTGGTGTTGCAAGTAGAAGAGGTTCATCACTTGCCTGCACTGGCATCAGGACATGTCCCTGTCCCCGCCTGCCTTCAGTCCACACCACTCCCTGCAGCATCAGCCCTTCCTGGTTCCTGAATGCAAGGCCTGGTGGGTCCTGCTCTCCCTCACTCTCCCTCCCTTTCTCTCTGGTAGTGGGAAATCCTGCTGCTCCTACATCATGCTGGGGTCAGGGGGAGCTGTGAGGTTCTGACTATGTGCCTCTGAAACCCCACTCTCTGCAGCAGGGGTTGTCTCTATTGGTTTCACGCCCTGCTTGTGCTTGATGGGCTGTCTCAGGACCACCCACTAGATATCAATGCAGCCTCCAAGCCTGTTTGGGGTTCCTATCCACCCCTGCTGCTCCTCCTGCAAGGCTCAACCCCAGGCTCCACCTTCCCTCCATTTTTCCCCTCCATCCAGTACTCTGGTACTGGGAAGTTCATACTCTTTCTTTTGCTGCTGAGTTTCCTCAAGCCTAATGTCTTTGAGACTCAGAAGCCAAAACTGTAGCTGCTTTATTACGTCTTTATTGTGTCATTCCAGTAGAAGAAAATGCAAGGGAAGTCTGCATGGCAGGATCAGTGCAGACACTCAGCTCTGATTTGCCCTGGTAAGGGCACACATCCTTCCCAAATAACCTACCAGCTGAGTGTCTGCTGCCTGGAGCCCCATTTCCTTGGTCACGCAAGACGAGGCAGTCTAGAAAGGGCCTGACTAAAGAACGACACAAAAGCGGCAGCTTAACAGAGGATGTGGATAAAGAGATGCCATTCAGGAATCCTAACCACGAGGTGAGGCCAGACTGAAAGTTACAAAGAAGGCTCGAAGCCCCATGGTGCAGGCTGTGAGCAACCTCCACATCCGACACTAAGCCGGGGCGGCCGGTAGCAAGCTGGTCAGGTGGGGGCAGCCTCCAAATGCACAGACTTAGCCCAGAGTTTAAGTCAGAAAAATAGAAAGAGTATGTGGAGCTCTGGGCCTGAGGCTGGAAACAATGACCTTCAAATTCACAATTCACATAAGGCTCTAAGGCTCTATTTCAGTCAGCAGTCTCACTGCTGTGAGCCAAAATACCCAATGACCATGACTTAGATGAAGGAAGATTTATTTGCTCAAAGATCTGGAAGTGTCAGAAGTTTCAGTCCATGTTAGACCCAGTAACATCTGCAGAGGTCAGGGCATGGTGGCGGAGAGCAGAGAGAGAGAACAAGGGGAAGGGATAAGATATATTCATATAGAGATTAATATGAATATATTCATATATATGAATGATATAAATATATATATATATTCCCCAAGGCAATATCCTCAGTGACCTACTTCCTCAAGCCACATCCTACCTGCCAACATTACCACCCAAGAAGTCCATTAATCCATCAATAGCTTTATCCACTGATGAGATTAGGACCTTCATGATTCAATTATATCACCTTTGTATTGCATCAGTACATGAGCACTTCCAGAGCACATTCTGTATCCAAGCCATAACAGGTTGTGCACCCCTGGCTGGGCTCTTTCTTTGCTCTACTCCAGCTAGATACAGCCTCCTCAGGCTGGGCAGAGAATGCTGCAGTTCTGATCTGTGACTTGAAGATCAGACAACCATAAGCCCACCCTGGACCCAAGCAAGTTACATAACCTCTGGCAATATATCTGTTTTTTCTTTCTAAAATGTGGTAAACTCCATCTTCAATTTGAAGCTCTAAAAGTTGCCCCACACACGCACCCTATACCCATAGAATCAGTCACCTGCCCTAGCAGGGCTCTGTTGTCAGCAACTGGAGCTCAGCAGACACGGGGACAAATGAAAACAACTTCCTTTGTGCCTCTGCCACAGAGACATCAGGTGGGGTCTCCAGCCTGAGTGGCTTCTTTGACTCTCTTCCAACATCACCTCAACTCCTTAAAAAAAATAAACTTTATTTTACTCCCTGACAGTCACGAGCCCACCTAGTAATGAAGTACTAAAGCTGTAGCTTTTTTTTAGTGAGCTTCCCTAATTATCTGGGTGGTTGCAAACTCCATCCGTGCCCATGATCAATCTTGAGCCTGAACCATCATCATAAAACCCAACAGCCTGTGATCTAAATGCACAGCAAAGGCCCGGTGAAGAGGCGGCATTTACTTATCTTAGAAATTCGGGATGTCCTTTATTTCTCCTTTCCCCTCCCCTCCCCTCCCCTCCTCTTCTCTTCTCTTCTCTTCTCTTCTCTTCTCTTCTCTTCTCTTCTCTTCTCTTCTCTTCCCTTCCCTTCCCTTCCCTTCCCTTCCCTTCCCTTCCCTTCTCTCTCTCTCTCTCTCTCTCTCTCTCTCTCTCTCTCTCTCTTTCTCTTTCCATAGAGATAACAAGGGATCCATTTATCTCCTTATTTTTAAAACCCCATCACCAAGAAGCAACACTGAGCCATGAGTAGAGTATTGGGCTGGGAATGGAAGAAGCAGAAATATATTGTAAATGGATAGACTGGACTAAATTGGTGACTCCCAAATGTGCCTAGTCATTAGAATGCAATAACAACATCTATTCACCTCAGACCTATTGGACCAGAACTAGGCACAGGATTACTGATGGGTATGCACATAGAGTGAAACCATAGCAAGCTATTCAGTCCCTTGAGCCTCAGTTTCCTCCTCCTCAACAAGGTGATAAGAAAATCAGTCTCATAAATTGTTTGTAAGGAGGTCAAGAATCTAGCCAGACTGTTCTCTCCTTTCCTGACATAGAACAAGGGATCCATTCATCACCTTATTTTTAAAACCCATAATCAGTCAATAAGGTAGTTATATCCCCCATTTTATAAATAAGGAAACTGAGATTCAAACTTGGTAAATACTTTTGGTAACCACCTGAGTAATGATGAGTGGGAATGGAATTTTCAGTAAGGTATGTCCATGTGTATTGATATCCTATTTTAAACTAAGTTGTCCTCAATATGATTTGACCCCTTTTCCTATTTCCTTCACCCTCCCTTACAAGGAGAACAGTTGTCTTTCACCCAGTCCCCTCTATTCACACACATATTTATAGACTTACTTCTCTCTTAGTCTTCTCGGCCCAAGGCTGAACACATTGAATTCTCTTACCTCTTCCTCAAGGGTCTAATTTCTAAAACATTTCATCATTTGTGTTGCTCTCCACCGAGCTTCCCTGGGTATCTCAGTAAGAGGGAATTTGTTTCAAATTGCATCACTCATGGGAGAGAATTTTAGGGGGAAAAAAATGTCAAGCTCATACTTAACACTGGTGTGACTCTCCCATGCTCCAGGGGGTTTGCTCTCATTTAACAGGTTGCCACGGATGCTCTTTTACAGCTTTGCCCTCGAGGATAGAGAAGAGAAAATTCAATATGTAGTAAAACACTGTGAGTGGGAATCACTGCATATGTTTGCATTAGGCCGGATATTTAATAGATAGATGTCGGATGAGAGAAAATGCAGGACCATTATAGGCAGAATCCACTGTAATCTCTTTACCACCAAATATTGGCTCTCAAGTGTAAAATCAAAATGAAAAACAGCAAATATCACTTGCTCAGAGCAAAAGGCACGTTTAATAATCAGAATCAAGGAAGTTTCATAATGAAGTTAATAGAAACATCTCAGGACAGAGGGTAAGGAGATTTTAATACCACATTTAATATCCTAGAATGGCTTCATATTAGCTATGGGGCCTTAGGCAAATGACTTAACCTTTCCAAGTCTCAGTTACTTCATCTATAAAATAAAAGGCAATCCAGTGGGCCTGTCATTTTTAAGACTGAACAACACGTGGTGGACGCAACACAACATCTGGGACACAGTAGGTACTTGGCGAATGGTTATTGTTATTACTGTTGTCATAAGTGTTTTCTAACATGTGGGAAATGCATAGCACAGTATGAGGTATATGGTTGGTACTTATACATGTTCTAAGCTATGAAATCTCCACATGCTTCCTTCAGTCTTTTTTCCTAGAGGGAGAAAAAGGTAATGAACAAGGAAGTAAGTAAAAAGCAAGGTGTTCGACAGGAAGCAGCCACGATGCCCCCTTTATTGTGTTTAAAGTGAATATTCCCATTGTGTCACCTTGAAGTTCAAGGATGAAGTGAAGAAAACGCATCCAACTGTAGAAGCAGGCCATCCCTTGCTTCAAGTAGAATTCAGTTGGAGTTAGGCCTTTATAGACTTCCCTCCAAGGAGAAGTCCCTGAGGGTTTTTATTCTAAGATGACATCATCTTTATCTTCCTTCCACAGACGAATCCTACGATGCTGTTTTCGGAGGCACCAGAGTACAATCTCAGCATTTCCTACCTGCCAAGAAATTCAGCTCTTTCCTTCCTCAACTTGTTCCCCTAACTAAATCAAGTATTCTTCTAGGTTGGGCAACACTTCATTTCTTTATTAGGACCTGCTCTCTGATCGTATGTCTTAAAAGTATTGAAAATTTTCATAAAGCATTTACAATGTCTTGGTCCACCCTACATTGCTGGCAAGGTTAAGGGAAAGTAATGAGAAATGTAAAACTCAGGGGATACGTCTTTCCAAACATCTGAATCGTTAGAGTATTCTATTTAAAGTGCCTTCTTTTGTTTGTAATTAAAATTGGTCTTTTGGTTTTTTGTTATACAATAAAAGCAATCCATGTTCATTATAGAAAAATAAATTTGAGTAAGCAGAAAGAAGGCAAACACCCACAATCTTACACACAAATAGATTTCCATGGTTAATCTTAGGGTGCTTAATTATCTATCTACTTATCTGATTGCTATATGTATCAAGAATAAAGGGAAGGGGGGGAATAAAGAAGACTAACAAAATGCGGCCATTTTCCCATTGGGGGAGAAGGCAGGATAGCAATGACAACATCCCCTGGGCTAATGAATGTGAAAGACTGAACTATCAGGTACTGCTTATCAAGGTCAGATTTCACCACGGTTAAACTCTCTTACACGTAATAGCCTCACAGTTAACAGTGCCTGGGAGGAAAGAAGGGAACCATGAAAGAACAGCCTTGGTCCCACCAATTCCCCCTCCCAGTCACAATGATGATAACGGCAAAGGTACTTGCCCCACAGTTCCAGAAGGAGACCTTCCAGGAAGCCCCACGGCAAAGCCAGAAGCAGCTGTCCAAAGCAGGAAAGAGCAGAGGCTCTGTGGGCAGCATGTTGGTGAAAGCACCGTGTGAGTCAGCCTCCCTATTTTCAAATACACACACACAGAAGTCATATTCTGAAGAGGTAAAGTGAAGCTAAATCCTTTCATTACTTGAACAAAGCCTAGCCATCAAATATGGCTAAAGCAGGTAGCCATTACCAGTATTTCTCACACACAATTTCAAGTTAAAATACAACTACTTTCTGAAAATTATAAGGGCACATCCCACAGTACTGTGGAACAGTGCTTCCAAAAGTGGCCAACATCAACCCCTTCCTTCCCTCACTGCACATAGCCTTCAACCCATCAGAAAGTGGAGTCTTTTTCTTCTTCCCTGGAATTTGGGTGGCCTTGTGACTTACCTTGACCAGTAGAATGCAGCAGAAATAACACCATGCCAACTTGGTTGCCTAGACCCCTTAGACAAAGACTACCAGCAGCAGACTTGTAGTCAGATGAATTTGGACTTATCGATCAGCTCAGTGAGCAGTGTGCACCATGGGGAGCTGTGGAGTGTCTCAATAATAGGGTGTTAGAAAGAACACCTCATAGAGTTTGGGCTTGTAGTAGGTGTTTGGAAAAGTTCAAGTAAGTGGGGTTTCACTCTGAAATTGATGCTGTCAGGAAGTGGAGGGTAAGGCTATGATTGGGTATCTTAATAATTTTTATCCAGGGGTAGAGGGACACCAAGAGCTGTGTGCATGTATGTTAACACCAAACTGATACTCATTGTGATATGAGACTACAATGCATCAATAAAAACATATTAAAATAATAATAATAATAAATTTTATCCAAAAATCAGAAAGAAGGGAATAGGGTTTATGTAACAATTAGTATTATTCATATTAGCCACAATGTTCTTACTTTTGTCTGCATTTGAACATGATTATGAATCTCTCTCTCTCTCTCTCTCTCTCACTCTCCTCTTTTATTTTTCTTTGTTTTACTCCATCCTGGTTACAAAATGATCTTGTCTGATGTATCTTCAAAGAAAATGTTTATGTTTAACAGGAAAAACCCATAGTCTAAGTGTGAGTACCAGGGCATCACCTAGCAATACCAAGGGATAGCTGATAGTGCCCAGCCAGCTCATCAATATCAAGGCTTGTTTCTCTCTGTCATAAGAGAATAAACTTTAAGAGGCCTTGCAACTTCCAATATTGCTTGAAATAAGCCAACCATGATGTAAAAAGTTCAGTAACTTGGAGACCACCAATTGGAAGAAGCCCAAGCTGGCCACATGGAGAAACCTTGCCAAAGAAAACCATGAAAACCAGTGGAAAACAAGAACTCAGGCTCTGGTCCTCTGACTATAGTCAGGCCATTCCAGACAGCCCCTTGGAAGCTATCTCAGCTGAGACTTCAGATAGGATGGAACAAAGGCAAGATGTCCCTGCTGTGACCTAATAGAGCTCGTGGTCCACAGAATCCTGAGAAATAGCACAGCTATTACTTTAAGCCCCTGTACTTTGAGGAAATTTGGTAGACAGCAATAGATAACTGAAACAAGAAGCAAGCAAGTTTATATTAAGCTGTGATATCAGTCAGGGTTCTCCAGAGAAACAGAACCAATATGAGGAAATGACTCATGCAATTATACAGGCTGAGAAGTACCGTGATCTGCCATCTGGAAGCTCGGCACCATGGGAGATAGTGGTGTGAGTCAGCCTGAGTCTGAAGGCCCGAGAACCAAAGGAGTCAAGGGTATAAATTCCAGTCTGAGCACAAGAGAGAAGAGAGGTCCAGGTTCAAAGAATCAGACAAGGGAAAAGTGGGGGTGGAGTTTGATCCTTCAGGAAACACTCTCATAGACACACCCAGAAATAATGTTTATCTAGGCATCCCACCGCCCAGTCAAGTTGACACATAAAATTAACCATCATGACTGTTAGGATGGTCCTTGCTTTACCTTGAAGAGTTGGACACTGAGAAGATCATCATTTAAAAATTTTGTGGTGGCGCACACCTGTCATCCCAATACTTGGGAGGCTAAGAAGGAGGCTTGCAGATTTGAGACCAACCTCAGCAACTTAGTGAGACTCTCAGCAACCTAGTGAGATTCTGTTTCAAAATTTAAAAATAAAAATAAAAAGGGCTGGGGGTATAGCTTAGAGGTTGAATGCCCCTGGGTTCAATCCTCAGTACAAAAAAAATGAATGAATGAATGAATGAATGAATATTTTAAAAGTTTCATCACAAGTTGATATAAATAATAATTTCCTGATCTTTGTACGATAGAAGCAAATTTCAGCTATAGACTCTTTCTTAAAGAAGGCTCTTATCTATATATGAAAAATCTAATTTTATCCTTCTGAAAATATATAGCACATCACTGTGATAAAACCCAGAAAAAGAAAGCTTCCAGCAACCTGCTGAAAATCACCCACATACACCCCTAAACTGCAGAGCCCAGGTAATCTCCAGAGTTGCTATGGAACTTTCTGACTCAGTCCAGATCAGTCCCAGTAGACAACTCCAAAAAATTATAGGGAACATGTAAGAGACGGGAGCCAATAATCAGACCCTTCCGAGCGGGGCCTGTAATGGTTGGGCATGCCCCAGAGCTGAGCCTGACATCCACAGGTAAGTTGGATGTTCCAGTGTTTGGTGGGCCTGAGGCTCCCAGTCTTGCCTCGGCAGCCCAGAGAACATCCATCACTTCAGAACAGCAGCCCCACTGCACTTGAGAAACCCTTCACAGGGCCTCAGGAGAAAGAGTGTTCTCAAGAGTCATTATTTTTAGTGTCAGAGTCTATGTCAGGCAACACAGAGCTCTGAGACTTCCAGTTAACCATCAGCGGTTGTGTCAGCAAAATTCTGATGGTGGCCACGTCCTAATTACAGCACAAATAGAGGAAAGGAAAGTAGGTATGTTTCTCAAGACCAGGTTGTATTTGCAACGGAGGTTTCTGCCTTCAGGACCAAGTAAGTTGTACAAGTAGCAAAAATGTGAGATAGGACAAAGTTCTAACACTTCTTTGCTGCCATTTCTTTGCTTCTCCTCATCCTCACGGGTTCTACCACTGTCCCCTCCATAAGAATTAGCTCTACAGGGGCTTGCTACTCTCTGTGCTCCGCCCACATGCTCTAGTTGAGTCTAGTCCAATGGAAATGTAATGCAAGCCACATCGAAGTAAAAAGTAACAGCCAAGTACAGTGGCCTATGCCTGTAATCCCAGTACTTGGGAGGCTAAGACAGGAGGATTGCAGGTTCAAGACCAGCCTCAGGCAACTTAGCCAGACCCTCAACGACTTAGTGAGACCCTGTTTAAAAATAAAAATAAGATGCACGCGCGTGTGCTTTCTCTCTCTCTCTCTCTCTCTCTCTCTCTCTCCCTGTCTGTCTCTCGCTCTCTCTCTCCCTGTCTCTCTCTCTCTCCCTGTTTCTCTCTCTCTCTCCCTGTCTCTCTCTCTCTCTCCCTGTCTCTCTCTCCCTCTCTACTTAGTGAGGCCCTCCACAACTTCGTGAGACCGGTTTCAAAATAAAGTATAAAAAAATAGGGCCGGGGGCGTAGCACGGAGGTAGAACACCCCTGCATTCAATCCCCGGTACCGCAATAAATAAATAAATGAATAAAAATAAAAATAAAATAAATAAATAAATAAAATAGAATGGGCTGGAGATGTAGCTTGGAGGTAGAATGCCTCTAGGTTCAATCCCCAGTACCATCCATAAATAATTAATTAGTAAATAAAAGTAACAGATATCATTAGTTTTAACAACATTTTATATTTAACTTAGTATATCCAAAATTGTATCATTTCAACATGTAATCAATATTAAAACATTTTATATAAAAACATCCAATGAAATACTTTACTTTTAGTGTGGGCTGTTGTTATAGAAATCCAATATGTCTTTTACACCTATATACAGCACATCTTAACTCCAGTGAGCCACATTTCAAGTGTTCAGTGTCCATAAGTGGCTATGATTACCATTTTGGACAGCACATCTCTAACTTAATTGAAACTTATCTGTCTAGTATTCCATTCTTTCAATGATTAGCTGGTAACTCTATCCAATAAGTCACTCCAACTATCAGATTAGATGCACTTTCAGTGCAATATATTGGCATCAACAGAGGGATAGAAGGACTTGAAAAAAAATACAGAATTATAACAATCTATCAAATGCCTCTAAGCATACCTCAAACCACCCAACATAGGCTCTTATGCTTCAAATGAATGGGAAAAAATAAGAAACCTAAGGAAAAATTACAGAGCACAGAACTGATCCTGATTCAGTTTAACTTTAAGGTAATTCCCTTTTCTAGAAGAGTTTACAGAGTAATAGGTAAACGCATACCTAGAAAAAGGGAGGTCCACTTCCCTAGGGCATACCAATGATGTACATTCTCGCTTTTCTAAAAACTTAACAGGAAAAAAATAAATCCTTAGGAAATTCTCCTGAGCAAAATAGTAACCAGCTATAAGAAGCATGAATTAAAGAAGTCCTAGTTGAAAGGCATGGGAAACACCATGTGGTTGTGAAAGAGCACAGATTCTGGAATCACACAGACCTGGCTTTATGCTGTGAACTGGGCAGATGCCTCCTTGGACCAGTTTCCGTAGATGGTGGAAAATATCATTTCCCTGGCAAAGTCATGGGGATTTAAATGTGCCTAATATCATGGGAGACTGAGTAGACAAAAATTATTTCCCTACATATTGTTCTGGAATGAACATCAATAATCTTTTCCATATAAATAGCTGCTCTATTGGTCTGCGAATGCCCCAAGAATGAGACAAGTAATCCATAGTGTATTGTGAGCCTATTCAAGCCAAAGTGCTGTCCTCCCAGCCTCTGCCAGCCAGCTGCTGTACCTGGCAGGTGTACATCTTCCTGCAAGGCATCCTGGGAAAGGCAGTTTCTGAAAGGTTGGCTCACTTAGGAGCAAATAAGCTCTCACTAACTTTGGTTATCCTCTCGGTTGTAATTCTAGTTCTGGGAAACAGCATTTTCTGGTCCAAGAACTTAGTCAACAAATCATTACTTTACTAATGACACAGCTATAGCAATCCAGTCCATGGATTGACCACTTCTTGGTCAGGTGTTCACCTCTTATCCAATCAGCTGTGGCCTTCCTGAAGTTAGCCATCTGAAGTCTGTGGGATGTGTGGGCAGGAATTTATCTTAAATGTGATGTGAGCACAAAATATGGCCAGTATATCATATTCCACAGATGAGGAAACTGAGACTCAAAGAGGATAAGAACTTGCCCAGCTCACTCCCCAAGTTCAGGGACCCTCTCTGCTTGTCCTTACATGGCCCTAGTACCCACAATACTACTGGCATTATTGACGAGTGCTATAAATGTTTGTTGAATAAATTACTGTAAATCTAAAGCACTACTCTCTCGAGTTTGGTCTTCTATACCTGTTGTTCTCAATCTTGGCTATGAGGTAGGATAGAAGAAATAAGAGAAAAAGGTAGAAAACATAACTTCAGTATAAAAGCCTGGTGCTAAAGTTCCTCATACCTTTCCTCCTCAAACCAGTTCTCTCTCCCAGACCTATCTCTCCAAAATTCCTAGGAAATCTGTAAATCTTAAGGTTAACTGAAAAAAGCCATAATTATCCCATGCACTGTTAATGATTTCTTGAGGAACCTATAATTTAGGGGACTTTCCAGCTTGTCTATTGAACAGATGGTATAGATAGTCAACCTAAGGATCCAGTAAATGACCAGACCACCATAAACCACCTGTGATCATCAAACTGATGTCATCCTCATATACCTTTCCACACCCACTCTTCACCATGTTTCCTTTAAAAGAAGAGCCACGGACCTCCAAATGTGTCTCTCCCTCTAAAGATGGTGTGTATTCTTCCTTGAATGTGTACTCCTTGCTTCCCTAAATAAATCTCTGTCTGTGTCTCTGGTACGTGCTAAAATTATTTTCCTTCACATAAGCCAAGAACCCCACTGATCATGAGTTGCATTTTCCTCTCTCCACAATTGGAAACACCTCAAGACCCTTCAAGGAATCAACCCTTTTCCCGTGTCAGCTGCACATTAGAATCACCAGGGCAGTCCTTTTAAAAAATGTCACCCATTTTTGGCAGATTGATTGGATCTTTCAATATTTTTAAAGCTCCCCAGATGATGTTAATGTGCAGCTGGGGTTAAGAACCATTGGACTAGTTCAGTGATTCTTAACCTTGGCTATGAATTAGCATCCTCTGGGGAACTTTTAAAATCCCATTGCTGAGGCTATACCTCCAAGCCAATTAAATCCAACTCTCTTCTCCCCAAATGATTCAGATATGCAGCCAAAATGTGAGAATCCTGTACCAGAGAAGCATGTCTCAGCTTTCAGTGTACACTGAATCCAATACACCTTGTGAAAATGCAGATTCTGGAGTAACAAGTCTTGGATGAGCCTGAGTTTGTACATTTCTAGAACATCCCCAGGTGATACTGTGTGCTACTGGTATGAGGACCACACTTTGAGTAGCAAAGTTCTGCTATGCAACCACTTTCAAGTTCTGGGAAAGCTATTTTGATGGAGTTAAGAATAATCTTGAGTTCATTGCTTACGTTGACTGAGAGTAAAATCAACATAGCTGAGAACAAAGTAAGCCATATATAAGTAAGTCACCTTTATTTGGGGCTAATTGGAATTGCAATCCATGAAAACACAGACTCAAAACATCTTGAAAATGTGCTCTATAGATTTACAAAATGGTGGCTGTATTGGTAACTTTAAACCATAAAGGGTAGGTGGAAATTACATGATTTGTTAGCTATTATGATTGGTGCTGGCAAAAAGTAAGCTGACCTATAAGAAAGCATCAGGTACCATTTAAGTCTCTGGGTAATTTGGAGGAGGGGGTCCGTTGTATAGAGTTCAGCTGAGGATAACAACGTTTTGGGAATCTGCAGTTTGGTCCAGTCCAAAAGTCACCTGGCATCAGGGAGTGAGCATGTCCGCAGCCCCTTTCAGAGGTTTAGCAGTGGTAGTGTCTGAGACCAGACTTAACTCTGCCTCTCGACTCTATTGTAAGTGCCTCCAGCCAGCACTAGTCCATTTTTACTTCCTTCCTTGGCACTTATCACTGGATTGTAGCAAACAGTTCCTTCTAAACTACCCTAAAAATACTGCAGCTGTTATTTACAGCAAAGCTTTTTCTCCCCATAGCTATGGTAGAGATGAATTTCATGATTTGTTGGTGTGAGAGGTGGAATTGTTTCATGGTTAGGAGCAAAAGTGATAGTTTATATATCCTGGCTTCAAAATCTGCCACTGCTACTGAAAACCTGTGAACCTTGGGCAATTCCTGTGTCTGGGCCTCAGTTTCCTTATATGTAAATCAATGTATATTAAATGAGGTAACACATGCAAAAGACAACAGCACCAGGCATGTCATAAGTGTTCAATAATACTGAATTTATTGTTATTATTAACTGAAAATTTCTGGTCTTTCTTTTTTATTATTATTAGAAATGTTGTGGTAGCCTTTTTTAAAAATATACTTCCATTGGTGCATTGTAATCACCCATCATAAAGAAGTTCAGAGTGATAGGGACATACATGTACACAGCCCTTGGTGAGCTTCCCCCCTGACCCCTGTTCCCACCCAACTCCCTCACCTTCCCCATACATGATATTGAGATTGGCATTGATAATTTTGTATATGCACATAGTATCAATGGAAGTGTTTCCTTCATTGAGTCTCCTTTCCCTAGACCTCCCTCCCCTAGACCCCCTCCATCACTCCACTGGGGTCTCTCCTCCTTTATCTGGAGTCCCTCTTGTATCCATATTTCTCCCTAGATTCCACATATGAGAGAAAACATAAGACCCTTCACTGTCTATGACTGGCTAATCTCACTTAGCATAATATTCTACAGTCCCGTGCATTTTCCTGCAAATGACATCATTTTGAGAATGCTGGTCTTTCTTAGGGTGCAAAGATCAAGGGCCCTGGAGCTCCACCACCTAGGTTCAAATCCACCTCTGCTCCTATTAACCGTGTCACTCGGCATCCTGCTTTATCTCCCTGCACCTCAGTTTCCTCATGCACAAGTCGAAATAATGAAAGCAGCTGCCTCTTAGGGTTGTCTCAAGGATAAATGAAGGTAAATATGCAACATATGTTTGTGGCCATTGTCATTATCATTATTATTGCCCTGAGCAAGGCACTGGGGACTCACAGGTAAATAAGAAACCTCAAGCATAGCCCTCGTTGGAGCTAAAAAGAAATCACAAATGTAAAACCTTTGGTTTAATGAGGTTTTACAGTGTCTAGTCATCCTTGAAGAGCAAGTAGGAAAGAAGAAATTCTGTCAGTTAACATCTCCTGCACTTCGAGTCATTCTCTTGGGTTACAGCCATTATTTTTACTCTCTGCTCTAGGCCTTTCATTTGCTTAAAACTGATGGCTTGAAAAGGGAAATTCATCCAGATTCCCTCACCAAGCTGACAGTCCACTTCCACTGTTATTACAATGATTTATCACTATTCTTTCCCTACTGTCTGTGACAGGCAAAGGAAGGGGCTTGCTGTCTTCCATCTTGACTTTGATAGACACTTTCCCCCAAAAAAAGCAGCTTATGTCTTCTAATCTCACATCATAAGAGCCATATTCCCTGGTCCTACTAAGCCAAAACCTCCTAAATACATGTCAGATAAAGATTAGACTCCTACTTATGTAAGTAATTGCCAGATATGTCATACAGAAAAAATTCAATTTATCAAACAGTGCCAAATAGCAATTGCTAAAATGTATGTGTGTTTCCTAATTACGAGAATATTTGTTAGCGATTTGAGCAACACAGCTTCCAATTCCTAGGAATATCTGTGTCCTGCTGAGCACACTTTAACGTCTCTCCCTTGAATTCAGAAATGCAAGGAAAAAAGGCCTTATAAATAGAAATTGATGCAAATAGAAGTTATAAAGTAGACACCATTTGTACTGTTTGTATTCGTCAAAAGGCATGAATTCACTTTCTAAGCTGGTAAAGGTAAAGGCTGGAAAAGGAATTGGAAATACGTGTAGGTTGGAGTTGGTGATATTTTCTGTATTCACTTTGAAGACTAGCATAACAAATTATCACAAATTTGGTGGCTTAAAACAATAGAAATTGCCGGGCGTGGTGGTGCACGCTTGTAATCCCAGTACTTTGGGAGGCGGAGACCGGAGGATCCGGGTTCATGGCCAGCCTCAGCTCGCTCTCTCTCTCTCTCTCTCTCTCTCTCTCTGTCTCTCTCTTTCTCTACCTAGTGAGGCCCTCCGCAACTTCGTGAGACCCGGTTTCAAAATAAAGTACAAAAAATAGGACCGGGGGTGTAGCGCGGAGGTAGAACGCCCCTGGGTTCAATCCCCAGTACCGCAAAAAAGAAAAAAACAATAGAAATTCATTCTATGTTCTCAAGATAAGATGTTTAAAAGCAAAATGTGACACAGCTGTGCTGACTCCAGAGGAGAACCCAGCCTTTAGTGGCCCTAGCATTCCTTGGCTTGTGATTAATCACGCCAATATTCCTCTCCAACTGTGGAGTTTCTGATAAGGGCACTGCACTAAACAGATGTTATGGGAGGCCATTGTTTTGGATGGGCCTCTGGCCCCCAGAAGACCAGGCCAAAACAAACCAAAATGGAGTCACTTGTGCTAAGTATCACATAATTAAACAGAACTTTGAAATGAGCCAGTTTAAAAATAAATTCTGAAACCTGAGTCAACATAATAAGAAAGCTCCCACTGCTTTAACGCTATAAGGAAAGCAACTTTGAAATGCTCGATCTTCTTCTTCTCTGTGTCTGCATTCTGCAACCCTTTTCTGCCTATACAGCCAAAAACCTCCACTCAACCCATCAGAATTCATTCTATTTTATAGAGTGAGGTGTTGCCCAATTCTAGAATTACAGCGAAAAGACAATTCGATCTTTAAATTTGTAGTAATTTTGTCTCTTGACACTTGTTAATGGATTTTAGTGCCCACCTGGAAAATACAGGAGGATCTCATTTTAAGATCCTTAATTTAATTACATTTGCAAAGACACTTTTACCAAATAAAGTCACGTTCACAGCTTCCTGGGATTAGAATGTGGACACATCTTTTAGGGGCCATGATTCAAATCACTACAATGTCCAAAGGACTAAATTGTCTGTAATTATAATAAAACAGAAGCAAACACAGCTCCTTTGGTCCCCAAATGAGCTTGGGTCCTGAATATAACATGCACTTAATTCCCAGCCTCAACCAAAAATCTCTTAAAAGGAGGAACTTTGGTCTTTTGCTTAATACTCCATTCACTCAGAGTGGAGGCCAGTGGGCCCAGGGACCAACCCAAGACACTATTAGCCACAAATAGCCTTTCTTACATGCTAACCCATGAGCTTTGCCTGGCTGGTATTCATAGACAGAATTGTGCAAATGTTCATCTCAAAACCCTCCTCTCTCAGCAGCTGAACCCAGCCCAAATAAGCCAAGAGTCACTGTTGTACAAATGGTTTATTTGTGCAGACATATCCATCATAACAGCTGAAGTTCCAAGTCCCTGAGTAGCAGGGACCTCTCTTAAGGGAGCCGCAGTCATTTTATATCCACAACCTGTTATTATTTTTGCTTAAGAGGGCTTCCCAAATGGTAGATGTTTCAGGCCTCCAAAACCTGGATCTGCCCCATCTCATATGGTATATCCAGTGGCAGTTATAAGTTGTAGATCACATAATGGAGCTTAATAAATATTAGCCAAGTTAATTAACAAAACAGCTATTATGCACCAACACTAGTCACAATGCAGGAGTCCAAGCATAGTGGAGAACAAATATATCAACAAAATAACCACCAAATAAAAGCAATCTCATGACTCAATTAAATGCTATGAAGCTTCATGGGTTTAAGAGACAACTAGAGGATCTGATTTAGGCAGAGAGGTTTCCAAGGAAGCAACAGTGGAGCTGAGATTCTAAAAAGAGTAATAATTAACTTGGCAAAAGGGAGAGACATGGGGAGAGAATTGTTCAGGCTCAGGTACCATAGGAGAAGTACCATAAAGGGAAAGAATGCAATGTATCCAAGGAACTGGAAGAAGGTGAGTTAGCTGCAGCACAGAGAGCAAGGAGGATCTTGGTATAAAATGAGCCAGGGCAAGCAAACCAACTACGCAGGGCCCCATCCGCAACAGGAAGGGTTGTGATCTCCTCAGTAGACATGAGTGTTGAATTGTGCTTAGTTTGAGTATTCAGGTAGTGTGAGGAGCAGAACTAACAAGAATGACAGAACCAGATGTGTATTTTTTATACTTTATTGGTGCATTATGGTCTCTCTTCATAATGCAGTTCATAGTGATAGTGATATACATGCTCACAGCACTTGGTGGGCTTTCCCCTGGCTCCCTCCCCATTCCCCGCCTTCCACATACAGGATGTTGAGATTGGCATTGGTATTCTCACATATGTACATAATGTCAATGGAAGTGATTTCTTCATTGATCCCTCCCCCCATTCCCCTAGACCACCTCCCTCATTCCACTGCAGTTTCTCCTCCATTATCTGAAGTCCCTTTGGTATCTTGATTACTCCATATGAAAGAAAACATATGACCCTTCACTTTCTGGGACTGGCTAATCTCAACATAGTGTTCTCCAGGTCCATTCATTTTCCTGAAAATGACATAATTTTGTTCTTTATTGCTGAGTAGAAGTCCATTGTGTGTATATCCCATAATTTTGTAATCCATTCATCTGTTGATGGACACCTTGTGCTGCTACAAATATGGATATGCAGCCGGGTGTGGTGGTGCACGCTTGTAATCCCAGTACTTGGGATGCTGAGAAAGGAGGATCACAGGTTCGCAGCCAACCTCAGCTACTTAGTGAGGCCCTCCACAACTTAGTGAGACCCTGTTTCAAAATAAAGAATAAAAAATATGGCTGGGAGTTTAGCTCAGAGGTAGAATGCCCTGGGTTTAATCCACAGTACCATACACACATACATACATACAAACATACATATATTACTATAATCTGATTTCAGTCCCTTTGGAAAGAGACTCAGAAGTGGTGTAGCCGAATCATATGGTGGATCCATTCCCAATTTTCTGAGAAATCTCATTGATCTCCATAGCGGCTGCACTAATTGGCAATCCCACCAACAGTGTGGAAGAGTTCTGATTTCCCCACAGCCTCACCAGCATTTATTGCTGTTTGACTTCTTGATGATTGCCATTCTGAATGGGGTTAGATGGAATCTCAGTGTAGTTTTGATTTGCATCTCCCTGATTGCTAATGATATTGAGCATTTTTTTCATATGTGTATTGGTCATTTGTATTTCTTCTTTTGTGAAGTGTCTATTTAGTTCAATTGCCCATTTCTTTATTGAGTTATTTGTTGTTTTTTTTTTTTTTGGTGTTGACTCTTTTAAGTACTTTGTATTTTCTAGATATCAGTCCGCTATCAGAGGAATAGCTAGCAAAGATTTTCTCCCATTCTGTATGCTCTCTGGTTAGACTCTTGATGGTTTCATTTGATGAGCAGAAACTTTTTAGTTTAATGTCCATTTATTTATTCTTATTTTAATTTCCTAAGCTTTAGGGGTCTTATTGAGGAAGTTTCTACCTATGCCTATATGTTGGATATGTTGGAGTCTTGAACCTATGCCCTCCTCTAGTAATTTCAAAGTCTCTGATCTAATTTTCAGGCCTTTGATCCATCTCAAGTTGACTCTTGTGCAGAGCGAGAGGTA
The DNA here is from genome assembly GCA_004027185.1 of Glis glis. Lineage (NCBI taxonomy): Eukaryota > Metazoa > Chordata > Mammalia > Rodentia > Gliridae > Glis > Glis glis. The sequence goes on along the minus strand of PVJS01002308.1, from coordinate 28,787 downwards.
GAGATTTAATTTCATTTGTCTACAAATGGATTGTCAGTTTGCCCAACACCGATTTGTTGAAAAGGCTGTCTTTTCATCAACATATGTGTTTGGCACATTTGACAAAAATCAATTGGCTATAAGTATGTGGATTTGTTTCTATATCTTCTATTCAGTTTCATTGGTTTATGTGTCTATTTTTGTGCCAATACCATGCTGTTTTTATTACCATAGCTCTGTAGTATAATTTGAAGTCAGGAATTGTGATGCCTCCTGCATGGTTCTTATTGCTGAGAATTGTTTTGGCTATCCTGGATCTTTCGTTTCTCCATATGAAATTTATGACTGATTTTTCTAGGTCTGTGAAGAATGATATTGGTATTTTGATAAAGATACACTGACTCTGTAGATCACTTTTGGTATAATGGCCATTTTGATAATACTTAATTCTGCCTATCCAAGAGCATGGGAGATTTTTTTCCATCTTCTAACATCTTCTTCAATTTCTTTCTTTAGTGTTTTATAATTTTCATTTTAAAGGTCTTTGACCTCCTTAGTTAGATTTATTCCAAAATTTATTGTTTTTTGAGGTTATTGTGAATGGAATGGTTTTCTGGATTTCTTTTTCAGTGGATTCATGGTTGGCATACAGAAAAACTACTGATTTTTTTAATATTGATTTTGTATCCTGATACTTTGCTGAATTTGTTAATCAGCTCTAGAAGTCTTTTGGTTGAGTTTTTGGGTCTTCTAAATATAAGATCATATCATCTGCAAATAGAGATAATTTCAGTTCTTCTTTTCCCATTTGAAGTCCTTTAATATCTTTCTCCTGCCTTATCACTCTTGCAAGAGTCTCAAGTCCTATACTGAATAGGAATGGTGATAGTGGGCATTCTTGTCTTGTTCCTGATTTTAAAGAGAATTCCCACAGATTTTACCCAATCAATATGATGCTGGCTTTGGGTTTATTGTATATTGCCTTAATGATGTTGAGGTAAGTTCCTTCTATTCCAATTTTCTGCAATGTTTTTAACATGAATGGGTGTTGGATTTTTTTTCAAATGTTTTTTCAGCATCTATTGAGATGATCATGTGATTTTGTCCGTAGTTCTATTTATGTGGTAAATGACATGTATTGATTTGTGTATGTTGAACCAACCTTGCATTCCTGGAACGAAACCAACTTGGTCATGGTGTACAATTTTCTTGATATGGGTTTGAATGTGTATCACTAGTATTTTGTTTAGAATTTTTGCACCTATGCTCATCAAGGGTATTAGTTTGTAATTTTCTTTTGTTGAGGGATCTTTATTTGGTTCTGGAATTAAGGTGATTCTTACCTCACAGAAGGAGTTTGGAAGGATTCAATCTCTTTGAATTTCATGGAATAACTTGTGAAGTATTGGGTTTAGTTCTTCTGTAACAGTTTTGTAGAATTCAGTTGGGAATCTGTCTAATCCTGGAATTTTCTTTTATGGAAGGTTTTTTATTGCTGTTTCTATCCTTTGCTTAATATTGGTAGGTTTAGGTTTTCTATATCCTCTTGGTTCAATTTAGGTAGGTTGTATGTATCTAGAAATCTGCTGATTTCTTCTATGTTTAACAGTTTATTGGAGTATAAATGTTCAAAATAGTTTCTTATGATCCTCTGGATTTCCCCACTATCTGAGGTGATGTGTCATTTTTCATTTCTGATTTTAAAAATTTGGGTTGATTGTCTCTTTTGGTTAGGTTGGCTAAGGGTTTATAAATATTATTAATCTTTTCAACGAGACAGCTTTTTGTTTCATTGATCTTTTGTATATTTGTTCTTGTCGTTTTTTGTTGTTCTCTATTTTGTTGATTTCTACTCTGATTTTAATTATTTCCTGCCTTCTACTGGCTTTGGGGTTAGTCTGTTCCTGTTTTTCAAGGGCCTGGAGGTATGTCATTGGATTGTTTATTTGTTGATGTTTTGTTTTTCTTATGTGGTCACTCAATGCTATAAATTTTCCTCTTAAAACTGCCTTCAAAGTGTGCCATAGATTTTGGGTCTGTGACTTCAGGTGGGGAGAAAGGGCTCTTTGGTCTGTGTGGATTCCAATGGCACAAGGACTGTGGGTTTCACTTGTCTTTCAGGAGATGTTTTTAATCTTATTCACATTTTCACTCTAAGCCAGGAGGTCAGACTAATATGCATAAGGCAATTAGCAAACTGTCCAGACCTGCGGAGAAGGAAATTTAGAAGAGGGAACACAGCAAAGGTTTCAGTCACCAAGGAAGTTTCTAAGGAGAAGATACTTTGGATGAGGACTTGAAGGACAGAGAAGCTTAGGGAAGTGACCTCCCTTTTGCATCCTGGCCTTGAGGGAAGTGGTTTTGCTCCACCACACACTCCTGCCATGATCTGCTGTTTGGCCACAGGCCTGAGCAAGGGGTCAACTGATCATAGACTGAAATCTCTGAAACTGAGCCAAAATAACCCTTTTCTCTTTATAAGATTGCCTTGGTATTTTTTATAGTGTCATAAAGTGAACTAATACATCTGGGAATCAGAAAAGGAGCCAATCTCTTCCTCCTTCCTCCTCATCATCCCCACACCTTTCCCATTGCAGGAGGGGGCAACAGAAAGGAAGGTGCTTACATTTAAAATAAAGATAAGCCACAGAAAGACAAGTGTCGTGTAAACTCATTCACATGTGGAATCTAAAAAGCTTGATCTCAGCTGTTGAGAGTAGAATGGTGGTTACCAAAGATCAGGAGACAGTGGTGGGAGGGAGGGAGAGAGGGAAGGAGGGAGGGAGGGAGGTCTATCAGTGGGTACTAAGTTACAGATAGATAAGAGCAAGAAGCTCTGAGGTACCATTACACAATATGATGACTATGGATAACAAGTATGTACTAGACATTTCAAAAAGCTAGAATTACAAACTTTGAAAGTTTTTACCATAGAGAAATGATAAATGATGAAATAGATAATGTCTAACCTGATATAAACATTACTCACTATATACATGTATCAAACATTACATGGTGCCCCATTAAAATGCACAACTTTCATGGTTTTGCATCTCAGTTAAAAATAAAAAATTGATAAAATAAGGTTAAGTGTTTTACTATTATACTTTACTAGTTAAGATAATGGATATTGTCTCTCTGACTAGACATAATGGGAGGCCTTTTAATGATAACAAAAAGACATGAGATTTTCTCTTGGATTTCATCAAAGAGGAAGACAAACTGGCTCCACAGAGTGATTATAAATAGGTTGGAAGGAAGGAAGAGAGCTTTTTTTCTAAATACATTCCCACAATTCATGTTAGTTCAATGGGCCAGTTATTATTGTTCTTATTATTACTATAATAATTATTATTAAAATTATCTCCTTCCTTAGACTTTGAGCCACAGAAAGGCAGAAACCAGACCTTGCTCATCTGTGTATACATAACACCATCCCAGTGCCTGAAATACCATGAGTCATTAATAAATGAATATCTGCCTCAGCACCTCACAGAAATTGAGGGCTAAGCATGATCCCAAATGGAGCCGCCCTCATTTGAAGTGTCCCACTGGACCTGACATCTCCCAGTCAAGGAAAACCTTTTTCCAAACAAACTTCCTCGTATTCCCTTTTAAATTATAGCTGTTGTTTCTACTCTGAACTCCAGGATTATATAATTACATCTTGTAACATACGGCACATACAGTTCCCCAAGAAGACAGCCCCATCAAAATGTATAAGTCAAAGAGTTTGCATTTCTGACTTTAAATGGACTTAACCACTCAAATTAAAGTAGCTTTTTTATTCCTGGGAGAGACTAGGGAGGGCTCAGGAATTCCAAGAACAATCAGGGCAGCGATACCCTCCAGCTACCGTCAGATTCAATCTCTGCTCAGCTGGAACTGAGGTGGACCAAGGCGTGTGTGGGCTTCTGAAAAAGGCAAGTGGGCACGTCATCTGATTGCGGCTGACTTTTGATTTTTCACAGAGAAGGGAGATCAGTGCAACAGGAAAGATGGAGAGCCAAATGCATAGGAACAATAAAGTGCCTCCTGGGTGCAGAAAGGAAGCCACCTTCTTAGCATGAACCTGCTCAAGTCAGCACATGATGGCTAGCGCAGTTCCACCTGCACTGATCATCCAGCTGCAAGGGGTGCTCAGGAAACACACAGCAGTAATCAGACAAGGGCGTTTTCCTGGGCCTGAATTGTAACTAAAGAAAGCTGTAATGTAGATGACTGCAGAAAGGATGGTGTTAGAGTCTCTGTATCTAGAAAGATGAATCAAAGCCAATAACCTGTGAGGATTTGCCAGCATGGTCCGGGGGAGAGAGAGTGACTGGCACAGGAGAGGTGGCACTCTCCTGGTGCAGGGAGGTCCTCAGACCTCTCAGTGGCCTTGGGAAGCCTCAATCAACAGCATCCATTCAGCTCTGACCACCAATTTAGTTTCATGGACTTAGGGAAGTCTTCTGAATAGCTCAGGAACTAACAAGTATAAAGTTGTCTGTAATTTAATAAACTCAGATTTGGGTTTATACATTTGATTTTAGGACAGTCTGGGCCACTCTCTAAGACTCTAAACTTTCACAAATGCACCAAACTATGGTGATCCACAAAAGCTCACCCTGGGTAGCCAATGGCATCTCTCTCTGAATTCCAGTCTTGATTACTTAGCCTTCGACTAATAGACCATTTAGAAATACTAACGCACTAAACTAAGAACACACACACACACACACACACACACACACACACACACACTCACACACACACACACCTCACAGAACCTCCTACTCATTCTTCAAGGCCCAACTTAAATGCTACACCTCTAAGAATTTTTTCTACTTATTCAGTACTCTGGCGATGGGCAAGGTAGAGAAAGGAAAACATAGAAAAACTGAAGGAATCGTAGGGATCTACTCTTTTTCAAACTTTTCAGCTAAAGGACCATAGTTCAATCAAAAACTGATATGAAAGTCAATATGTAAAACATACACAATGAATGTGCTCTGGCTGAAAAGTGGGTAGGAGGCTCAGAACGTGTTCCCTGGACCTCCCCAATTCTCCCACCATGACTGTGAAATCCCTCATACCACAGTTTGAAAACTACTTATCTTGTGTAACTCTCATTTTACAAATGAGGAAACTAATATAAAATCTGATGTCAGAAAACAGTTTATACAATGGTACCATGTGGTTCCCCAAAACCACAGACAATAAAGAAACAATATCACATTTATACTCTGCATTCCCAGCCTTGTGGGTATAACTAATCAATCCCAGATATGGATTCAGAATCCTTCTCAATGCAGTGTTTCATAATCCAACAATCTACTGGAGTTGACATGTAAGATAAACATATTTACTATTTATGTTCTAAATATTAATAGTTTTTCTATCCTAAATGCTCACATATATTATTTTATATCTACCATCACAACCCAAGTAATTAACAGTTAAAAGTATATAAGACGCTTTAATATTATGCATAAGCCAATAGAAATCCCAGTTTTACATCACATCTCCATTTACATAATAGTCCTAAATTACAAGTGTTGGGTGTTAAACTTCCAAATCTAGTGGTGTTAAGTAAACAATCACTATCTAATTACATTTCCTTTCCTGGATGGATTAAAATATAAAAATAAAGGTGCTATATCTATTCCTTAGTGGTGGCGATCAACACTACCTCAAAAATAAAAAAAGTTTATGCCCATATATATTGTCTCACTACCAATCTCATTTGTGAAATACTCCGTCCTTCCTTCTTAAAATCTTCCTTTGTAGAGAAAGAAATGAATGGGCATAGGGAAGCACCATATTATTATGTCCAATGGGGACACGAGTCTAGATTTCTTATTTGGCCTCCAGGGACAGCAAGGAAGGGTACTCCCCTTTCCTTTTGGGCATAGTGGGAGCTCGAGCTCCTGGCCAGGCTTCAGGAGGGGCAGGGGTGCCTTGTCATTGGCTTCACATGGCCTCCTTGACACATGTTGGATGGGGGAGTCTCATTACCAGAGGATGGTGGTAAAGGTCCTGCTCTCTCTCTTGGCCTTCCCTGACACCACCATGGTAGGATACTGGGTTGCCTTATTAGAGTCCAACAAAGGTGAAATCTAAGCTCCCCATGCTCCCCAACTATTCCTAGCATGGATGGAGATGGGACCTGTTTTTCTGTGGCATTTGGATTGAGAGAGCAGGCACTGTCTAAATCTTTCCTGTCTGCCCAGATGCCCCCTTTCTGGTCCTTTGGCCAAAGACAATAGACTTTGGTTAGGTTGAGCTTTTTTGTTTTGGTTTTTGTTTTCCTGCTTCTGTTTGTGTTACTAAGCTACCAGCTTCTTCAAGTCCAAGTCTGGAATATATGAGACATATAAAGGATCATGAGGTCTTTAACCAGCTTGCCTTCTTCTATCCAGCTTTTGAAGCCTTGTGTTTATTTTATGTATAATGTCCAAGGATTTTAGTTGTACTTAGAGGAATAGGAAAAAATATTTCTGTTAGCAGAGACTGAGGTCAAAGACCCAGCACTGGAGTCCCCCAAAATCAGGTCTATTCACTGGGACCAAAAAACAAACAGAAAAAGCAAGAAAGGAACTTCAATCAGTATAGCTACCCCAGCAAGACAAGGTGACCCAAATCCTTAGCCCTGTCTTAAGGAGTACAAACATGGCCTCCCAAATTATATAGACAGGAGGACCAGAAGTATGCACAGTAAGGCAGTCTTAGTCTTTGGGTAATCTGGTTAATCATTATCTTGGGATTGGCTGGGTGGGGGGGGGGGTCTTGAGGACAGTAATAAGAAAGTTGCTGTTGTCTAGGGGGTAGTTTTGATTCATCACAAGTTGCTTATGGATCATACCTATTGTTTGTGGAGTCCAAGGCAACTGACACAGAGGAAATGAGACAGATGCAAAATGGAGGCAGAGACACCAAGTTTCTCACATCTATAGGCCTAAGTGAAGATGCAGTATTTTAAACAAAAGCTCTCTTATTACATACACACTTTACCTTCTGAAAAAGGGAAATCTGAATTTCATCTGAAATTTTCTGAGTATATTTTTTTTCAGGTGGTATCTCTGGGTGGTAAAATATCTGAGATCTTGTAGGTCAAAAAATGCCTTATTTTGCCCTCACCTGATACATAGTTTGAGAATAAGAAAGACTTATATATTCAGGGACTTCTGATTTCAGCTCCAACCAGTAAAGAGTTTGGAAGTTGTCACCCTGCTCTTTACAACAAGGAAAAGCTAGAAAAAAACTGAAAACCATTGACTCATCTTAGTCCCTTCAGAGAACAGAGATCTCAGGGAATAATATCACCCCAAAATCTGGAGAGATGAATAAATCCAGAGTTAACACAGAGATCTACTGACCTGGAAGAGAAGCCACTGGGATCCTAAACTGATAGAGATGCTCAGATGGAAATTTGGTGAACAGCTGGAGGCTGAGTATACCAGCATGAGAAGGAGATGCTCCTACACACCACTCTTTTGGGGGCAGGGGTTACTGGAAATTGAACCCAGGGGCATTCTACCTCCAAGCTACAAAGCTACACTCCCAGCCCTTTATATGTTTGTTTGTTTATTTGTTTTTTTGTTTGTTTGTTTGTTCATTTGTTTGTTTTAAACAGGGTCTCACTAAGTTGCTGAGGCTGGCCTCAAACCTCCTCTTGTCTCAGTCTCCTAAGTGCTGGAATTAAAGGCATGGGCCACCACGCCTGGCTCTACACACCACTCTTAATGGTGCCCCCATACTTTCTTGAGTTTGACCTCCTGAAGCCCTACCAGGTTTCACGGTGAAGAGCCAAAAAGATCCTCTAGTGATCCTGGCAGGGAGAAAGGAAAAGGGAACCCATGTTGGTGTTCTCCATAACAAAGGACAGGAGAGAAGACTTTCCCAGCTGCTTATGCCACTTGAAGAAGGGGTAATTTTTCCCACCACAGTTGCCTCTAGCTATCCTGTCTCTCCTCAGTAGGGTGGAAAAGTAAAAAAAAAAAAAAACACTTGGAAAGTCCATAGCTCTGAGCCACAGGTCTACTGGAAGACTGACATTTAATCACAGGATTACAGAATCCCTCCCTCCCCCACACCTTACCACCAGACCATATGGAGTCAGTATACAGCAGATTACAGCTGAAAGAGCTACAAAAGGAAGACTCATCCTGAGGAGGGGTGCTTAGGGAAACCCAACCCAGCAGGGGAGGCAAGGCAAGGACACTAAAGAATCTGAAACCTCTGGCACCTGCAGCTACAGCAAACATGAAACACAACTCAACTCCTTGTCAAATTGCATAAAGCTCCTACTAAAGGCCTATTTACCTCAGTTCCTATTACCCAATGTATTGGGCTTACAACAAAAAAAAAAATTATAAAGTATTGTAAAAGGCAAAGAAAAGCCGTTTGTAGAGAAAAGGCTAGCCTCGGAACCCAACTCAGACATGACACAGATGGTGGAATTATCACACAGTGAATTTAAAATCCCTTTGATATGTCAAAGGCTCTCATGGAAAAAGTAGACAACCTGCAAAAAGACATGAGTGATATTTGCAAAGAGATGGAAACCCTAAGAATTTAGATGCTAGCAATCTAAAACCCTGTCTACTGGTTTGCCATAACAAATTATCAAAAATGTGATGACCTTAAATGACAGAAATGCATTATGTCATTTCTGAAATAATGAAATATTTCATTATTTCATTATCTGGTTGGAGACCAGAAACCTGAAACAGAGTTTGGGAAAGGTTGCTTCCTTCTGAAAGCTTTTTATGGAGGGAAAATTTGTTCCATGCCTCTGTCCCAGCTTCTGGTAGTTTCTGGCAGTCTTTGGCATTCCAAGACTTTTAGAAGCATCTCTCCTCTCTCTCCCGTCTCTGCCTCTATCATCACACAGAGTTCTCCCCTGCATCCCTGTGCCTCTTCTCCTCTCTGGTCTTTGGACTGCGGGCCCATTCCTAAATCCAGGACAATGTCATCGCAATATCCTTAATTTAATGCTCTCAAAGATACTATTTCCAAATAGGTGCTGGGGTTTAGGATGTGGACATACATTTTGGTAGAATATTGTGTAACTCACTGTACATTATAACATAAGTGAATAATGCCTTCATGTACTTATCAGAAGACTGTACACAGGCAAGAAAAGAACCTTTGAGCTTGAATAAAGGTCCACAGACACTTTCCAAACTGAAATTCAAAGAGGAAGAAAGAATGAAAAAAGAACAGAACCTTTAAGAACAGTGGAAAACTTTTAAAAAGCATAAACACACATAACTTGAAGAGCAGAGGAAGAAAGAGAGAGGAGCAGAGTATTTATTTGAAGAAATAATAGCAAATCATGTTCCAAAATTAATGGCAGCTATCAAACCACATATCTGGGAATCTCAGAGAACATAAATCATAGTAAATACCCAGAAAATCTATGTGTCAAACTGCAGAAAACCAAAGACAAAGAGAAAATCTTGAAAGAAACTAGACAAATGAACACCTTATCTGTAAACAAGGTATAGATTACAAAGGAAGCCTTTTGAAGAAGAGAGGGACTAGAACCTTCTGATGATTAAGGATTGTCTGGAAATAAAGTCACCTCCCTCCCATTATTCCTTGCTGTTCTTGCTGAAATTCAACGTTTTGTTATATCATTTTTTAAAGAGACCCAAATCATTGGTAACAGGAGACAGCATAGACAAGTGACATTTCAACTTCCATACAGCAAAGCAATGACAATTTATAAGTAATAAATGTATACACAGGAAAATATAAACTGAAACAGAAAATGAAAGCCAGAGAACAAAAGAACACAGCGAGGGAGCCATGCAGATCAGCCTCACAGCTATACTTTCAAATTTCACTTAATTTCCTAGCAGCCAAGGAAAATTGGAGACCAGGTCAGTTACATAATCCTCACATTTCAAAAAGTGAAAAGCAAACCAGTTCTAAGAGGATGCAAAGCATTTTGAAAAACTAAATTTTAAAAGAAATTTGTCAGATACAACCTCAGGTGAAAGGAAGTGAACAACAGGGTAGATAATAATAGCAACAACAGCGGCGATAATTGGCATTTTCTGAGCATTTACTAGGAGCCAAGCATTGTGCTACATACCATACATGGATTAAAACACCCGTATCTCCATTGCACAGCTGAGGAAACACACAGTCAGACACTCTCTGTCATTTGCCAAGACCACATGACTAGTATATGTCGACCATGTGACAGGAGTAAGATTTGAAGTCAGACCTGTCCACTTCCAAAGTCAGTGCTCTTACTCAGAGGCCCGCTTCAGAAGGCAGGGGACCACCACACTGGCATCACTCAGCAGCATGATTCTGGGAGTGGCTGGTGTCTCAGATGCCTGTGACACTGCCACATGACTGGACTATATGCCTAACACCCTCCCTCTTGAGGCCATTGACTTGGACCACAGCCCGATTCTGCCCCCTTAATTCTCCTACAAGCCCAGACTTGACATTTGTAAGATAACTTACACAAGTCTCTTGTTATCTCTCTGGCTTATGCAGACGATCCCTGAGTTAGGATGATTCAACTTAGGACTTTTCAATTTTATGATGGTGCAAAAGAAATACACATAAAAGAGAAATCAAGCTTCGAATTTTCTATTTTTAATTTTTCCCAGTCTGGTGACATGTGGCACAATACTCTCCTGTGATGTTAGACAGCAGCAGGAAGCTGCAGGTCCCCTAAGCCAAAGGATCACAAAGGGAAACAGCAGACACTCTACAGTGAGCTGTGTTGCTGACCAATAATGTCCAAAAGGTTGGGTGTATTGAATATATTATAGACTGATGGTATTTTCAATTTATGATGGGTTTATCAGAACATGACACAATCATTAGTCAAGGAGCATCTGTATAGCATGATTTCAGTATTGTCTAAGGTATTTTGAGGAAGCATTAATGAGAAGGAAGTTTTTAGATGGTGGAATCATATCTAAATTATTAACATTCATTCATGCAGAAATAATTTCTTTCAACTTTTCACATAAGGAATGCAACCCCTATGTACAACATGGACACCAGTATGTCAGCTCCAGGTAGTGACTGTCCCACTACCAGGCCCAGCTGGCTGTCCTGGAAAAAAGGTTCACTAAAAACAGTGAGGATCTTCAAGCTGATGTGGAGGCTAAGCTGATGAGGTCAATCCAATGGATTTGGCCACAGGAGAGCAGGAGGGCTCGCAGCGCTTAAATGATAGATACAAAACCCAAGGCAGAATGGATGAGAGCTACATTATTTCATTCTCTAGAAGTCAGGACTAGCACAGGTCTTTGTAATGTACCAGCTTATCCATTAAATGGTGTAATAGACTGTTTCTCTCAGGCTTTTGTTTTGTTTTTTGTTTACCCTCATCTGAAACTTATGTAATTTTGGTATTTGTCTGATTTGATGCTAAACATAGAAAAGGTAAAAGCTATCACATAGTCATGAGGATACCTTGCATATTTCAGTGTTTGTGGATGGGAAGCCAATTAAGTCAAATTCATAGGAAGAAAATGAGACTTGTAAGGTTAAATTATGGGAAAAGGTCATTTCTCCATCTCTTCTGGCAATTGGCAAGTTAGTCATGATCCATAGCTGTACTTTTGATTGAGGAACTAGGGAATAAACTTGGGATAGGGCTCCAAGGAGATCAAGGATTCTATATTAAGAATATCTATAGTGGTTAAGACTGAAGACATCCACATGTCCCATGATGCAACAAATATCAATGAAATGTCCTGCCTCTCCAAATGAGACTAGTCTTCTCCAGTTATACCAGGCCTCCCAGTTGCACCGGACATTCAAATTGCGATCTCAATACTGGTACCACCTAGAGTCCTACTGCAGAATCATTCCTCAGTGAAGGCTGAAAGAAATGGGATGGTTTGAACAAAGACTTTTCTCTGACCTTGTGAGCAACATGATATGTAAAATGACTATATATGTTCCCATGTCCTGACAGCAGAATTTTTAATTATGCCTCGTTTTCACTTTCAGACTTATCCTGGACTGGGTAACAAAACACAAGGTCATCCTACTATATATCATTCTAACAGACATCACATGTTTATTGTTAAAGACATTTTAATGCAATTTTGCTTTTGGAAGGGTCCTTGAATACTACAACTGATTTGGGTTCTTTTAGTTCATTTTTAGAAAAATTTGAAATTTTACAGGTGTCTTGATTATTCATCATAACTATCCCAGAATATTCCTTAATTCATAGGAATCAACTAGTTCATTGTTTGAACTCTTCACCCAAAAGTCTAACAGCCCCTAAATGAAGCCATAGATGATCTAGTCATATATCTATCCATAAATAATTTAGCCATTTTTCTAAAAGATACAAAATCCACTAACAGAAGGTAAGGAAGGTACTAATAGGCTTGTCTACCTGTTCCATTTATTATTGCAATACTACTCTTACCCCCCCTTGTTTTGTAAAGTAAGGCCCTGACCACTGATCATAATTGATCCAGAGACAGATACTTGACACCAATCAGAGCAAACCAGTCCTTCTCAATAACTGATAGATCTCAAATGGAATCCATGATTCTCTGGGTAGCTCAAACTCAAAGACGTAAACCTTTAGAGTTGTTGGTGACTGTGTTCAGACTTCATGGAGAAAGAAAGAAAAGGGAGGAGGAGAAAAGCAGAGGGAAACAATAAAGAATAAAGCCAATGGCTGCAAGAAGCAAAGGCTGTAGACTGAGAAAGCCCTGATGGTATCTAGACACTGCTTCTTGTCATTTCTGACCCTCACTGCCTCCCTGTCTCACCCGTCACTTGATCACGCAGGTCTGCTGTGAAATACTCAGATTCCCGCCCATATCTTCCCCTTTTTTCCTTAAGTAGAATGATTTTGCTTTCTGCTGCCTTTGATCAAGGAGTCCTAACTCAGACAAGAGGTTAATGCATGTGTCCCACTTAAGAAGAATCTTAGGACAGGAGGTTCACAGAGAAACTGCACAGTTAAAAGCCTTTACTTTTAAACCGAGATGCCCTCGGGCGATCGGCAGCAATTTCTCTACTTACCATTTAGGAATCCAAAGGCAAATTTTTATATCCCCTCCTCACATTCTGTGTATCCCTAGAGTCATTCAGCTACCCTGATCCTTTCAACTGTTTCCATTAAGGAAAAGAGAAGATACTTTTAAAGAACAGGGTGTTTGGCCTCATAATCCCCCTGATTAAATCTCTCTTTCTCTCTCTCTCTCTCTCTCTCTCTCTCTCTCTCTCTCTCTCTCTGTAGGCCATATCTAGCATTTACTTTTAAAATATCAAGGCCTAAATTTGAAAGACCCATTCCTCCACCCCTAAGTTTTGTTTATTTGTTTGTTTGTTTGTGGTACTGGAGGTTCAACTCAGGGGCATTTTACTTCAGAACTACACCTCCATAAGCCCTTTTTTTTTTTTTTTTGAAACAGGGTCTCGCTAAATTACTGAGACTGGCCTCAAGTCTGCAATCCTCCTGTGTTAGCCTCCTAAGTACTGGGATTATAGGCATGAGCCACCATGCCTGGATCCAACCCTAAATTCTTATGTTGAAATCCTAACCCCTCAAAATCTCAGTATGTAGCCATCTTTGGATATAAGGTCTTTAAAGAAGTAGTTAAGATGAAGCCATTGGGGTAGACCCTAGACCAATATAGCTGATACTCGAAGAAGAAGAAGAAATTAGGCTATAAACAAATACAGAATGAAGATGAAGTGAAGATTCAGGGAGAAGATGGCCAGCTACAAGTCAAGAAGAGAAGCCTAGAACAGGTGTTTCCTTTGTGGCCCTCAGAAGGAACCAATTCACCAACACGTTGCTCTTGGACATCTAGCCTCCAGAACTGTTGTTTAAGCCACCCAGGCTATAGTAATTTGTTATGGCAGCCGTAGCATCCTAATACCATCTATAATAGTCAGAGCCCTCCAGGGAAACAGTGACAATAGGGTGATCTTTGATCAGCAATTTTGAGACCCAGGAGAGACAATGCTTCAATTAGAATCCTGAGACGGGGAGAAGGAGGGAGACACTGATGTTCCAGCTTGAAGACAGGCAAAAAGAATTGTCTCTTACTAGATATGGGGTCAGCATTTCTGTTCTACACAGACTTTCAATTGATTGGATGAAGCCCCACTACATGTGGTAGGATAATCTGTTTCACTAGTCTATAGATTCAAGTGTTAATCTCACCCAGAAGCATCCACAGAGGCACATCAGAATAATGTCTGACCAAATATCTGGGCAACCCATGGCCCAGTCATGTCGACACATAAAAATTAACCATCACACTATTTTATAAAATGAGCGTTATGACTTGGCTCCCTCTTACCCAAATTACTAAAACCAAGTTTCATGTGCACGCTCTACATGCATATTAGATGTCATGTAGGAGGTGATACCAGAATGTTCCATAGATTATACCACCCAGCTACACAAAGTTCCCAGTGACACCGTCCTTCCTGATGGTGACTTTAATTTCTGTGCCTGATCTCATCAGTTTACATCAAAGGTAACAAACCCACGGGAAGAGAGCTCTCATGCAAGGGCAGCCCGTAGAGGAACTTTGATTTCTGAGGCCCTGTTCACTCTCTTTTCTCTAATCTAGTGCCTTTTATGAGGAATGAAAGGGGTTTGCACATTAAAGTCTTCGTTCAGCAGCTTGGTATATGCTTCACTGGCAAAGAGGGCAACAGGCAAAAACATTATCTGTTCTGCTCGCCACTGTGGTTTGTCAGCACTTTGGTCTCTGCTTATTCTGCTGATTTTTGGCAATCAGCTCCCTTCAGGGTTGGCATGGATTAGGGTAATAGCTAATTATCAATTGCAGCTCATGAAACGTGGCTAATTAGGTATAATATGTGGGGCTAGTTAAAGGGAGTCTTGAGTGGGAACATTGCAAATTATCAGAAAATAATTATACCAGCAACTTATGAGTTGAAAGTATTGGAGAGTTTGGTGACACTGGGAAGGAGCAGGCCAACATCCTCTCCTGAGCTCATTGTCTTTCACCTGTCAAGCATCTGAATTTCTTCCACCCATAAAACTAAAAGTAGCAGTTTCATCCTCCAAGTACCCACCCTTTGAAAGGTCTTTAAAAAACAGGGAAATAATCAGTTCTTAGAGGTGCACATTTTGTTTACAAGTTCGACACAAGTATATTCAATTCTGAGATCCCAAATTGATGCAAGATCATTTAAAATAACTGTCTGGCAAATACAGGCAGAAATCAAGGTTTATAGAACCCTCTGAGAAAAAGAGAAAAAGTGTTGAACAGTCCATTAGCTCTTCCAAAAGGCCCTAAAAGGAACAGAATGGTGTAGGCAAAACTTTCTCCTGGCCTGGTAAACGCCGTAATATTTAGGCTGACCATGAGTGCAGATTTGCTTAGGACAGCCCTGGTTCCCACGTTCCCTTTTTATAATAACAAATAGTACCTCATCTCACTCTGAAGTGTCCTGACTTAGATACTAAAAATCCATCATGGTGGCCCCATGATGTACTTGTACTTGGAAACCTTATACAAATACAGCTCTTGAGCAAAAGGATGACCTTCCTGTTGGCAACTGGAGGCTCATCTTGGATCTTCCCTGCTAGACAGCTGCACTTTCCACTGATTCAAGAGCAGAAAGAGTCAAGCGATTTTAGCAAGAGTGGCAGGAGCTGCTTGGTGACCTGGCTCCATTTCTGGCATGGAGCTAGGGATGGAGCCCTGCAACACAACATCCCATGAAGTTCCTGCTCTTCTGCCTCCCCAGTGTGAGTGCCCCACACAAGAGAGCTGCCTTGAGAGTTGCTCTTCTCTCTCCTTTAGAGAGCACCCCCTGGTCACTCAACCTGAGTCAGTGCATCTCTCTTAATCCATATCTCCAGTTCCACTCCCCAGTTCCAGCCTGAACTCTACATGCCAACAAGACATCCCTACCTGTTATAGTTTGATTTTAGAATGTCCCCCAAGACCTCACATAGACAAGGCAGCCATGTTGGAGGCAGGGCTTGGTTGCTGAGGAAGGGTCCCTAGGAGTGTGATCTTGGGGATTATATATGTCCCTTGCCCCCTGCCATCTCTCTTGCTTCTGGCCTCCATGATGTGAGAGCCAAACACTTACTCCCTCTCTGTCTCTGCCTCCCACCACCATACCTGAGCTCCACAGACTTGGCCTAACGTGGACTGAAACCCTGAAATCTTCAGAACTGTGAGCAAATAAACCTCCATCCTCTAAGTCGTCGTCATCAGGTTTTTTGGGTCACAGCAGTGAGAACACTGACTGAAAAACTGCCTGAATGTCCCAAAAGCATCTTCATTTTCAACTTGCTTACAACTCAACTCATTATCTCCCACAATACACTTTCCTCTCTGA
The DNA here is from genome assembly GCA_004027185.1 of Glis glis. Classification (NCBI taxonomy): domain Eukaryota; kingdom Metazoa; phylum Chordata; class Mammalia; order Rodentia; family Gliridae; genus Glis; species Glis glis. The sequence goes on along the minus strand of PVJS01002308.1, from coordinate 12,473 downwards.
TTGTTATTTCCTATTAAATGGTGTTAATTTTTTCCCACATACCTTCCTAAAGTTGTGTATGGTTTTTCCTCTTCTCTTACCTATTGTCCCCTCCAATCCCTTACAACTTTGCTCTAGTGAGGTCTTTCATATCATATCCTGCCTCTCTCTCTCTCTCTTCAGGGCTAGCACTCTAGCCTAGAGCTCCATTCCTTCAATGGAGCATCACACTGTCCCTGCCTTTGCCCTCTTCCCATTCCCAGATAAGCTCATACTGAAGCACAGCTTGACCATGACACCCACCTGCTCAAAGAGCTTACCTGTGAATCCCATTTGTCCACAAAACAAAGCTTGGGGGTCTTACTCCAGGGACCAGGAGCTATAACAGTGTTTCCCTAGCTCAGCTCTGTTTAGAATACCTAAGATTCCACTCCTGGGTGAAGGAGTCCTTTGATTGTGTTAAGCAAGCTTCGGTTTACAAATCACATTCACAGCCATGATCTTATTAGCTCAAACACCAACACTGTGGCCCTGAGGGATTTAAGCAAGGGCTCAAACCCAGGCCTGTCAAAGTTTCTTGTTCTACTCAGCACAGCCCCCATCAACAATGGGAAAGGAATAATTAGCCTTTATTTTTAAAAGTTACTTAGCATTAAGTATATATGATATTCCTTTTTATAAACTAGGACCTAAAAAGAAAAGGAAAATACTACCTACTTCCTTGCTCCTAAAAAGAAAAGAAAAAAAAAGTTACTCTCTGCTTCCTTGCTCCATATGTTTCCAGCTTCTCTAGTCTCAAAGTATATTTCAGAAAAAACCATGATATCTTCTTATCTAAAATAGGACACATATAGAGACACATGAGTTGCAGCAAGTTTAGGAACAACTAATTGGTATTTTTAGAACAGTATTAGATTTACAGAAAAACTACAAAGATGGTACAGAGGCCCCATAAACCTGTTACATAAAACCAAAGTGGCCTCTGTACGCACATAGTTGAGTCCTTATGTAACAAACTGCAGCCTGATGTCCATGTGTAAGCAAAGTGAAAACCTAACTTAGGAATTTCCCCATGTAACACATAGCTGATTCCAGTCAATCCCAGGAGCCAAGCTTCAGTCAATCACACCAACCAAGTCAACTATTCAAATCATGTTTAAATCAGGCAAATGCCAAGCTGGAACAAATATAGCACTCTCTACCTCACTTCCATTTTCTATACCTCGCTCTCCTCTTTCTGCCCATAAGTGCTTTTCAGCCTACCTTACCAGCAGGAATCTTCCTGAATTTGCTCTGATTTGCCCAATTTGCAAATCTTTCTTTGCTCAATTAAACTCTGTTAAATTTAAGTAAAGTTTTTCTTATATTTCTTCTATTATTAACATTTTGTATGACTATGGTACATTTGTTACAATTAAGGAAATAATATTGCTAAATTATTATCCATGAAGGTCCATACTTTATGAAAATTCCCTTAGTTTTACCTACTGTACTACTTTTTTGTTCCAAAGTCCCACACAGGATACCATGCTACATGTAATCATGTCTCCTTAGACTCTGCTTGACTGTGACAAGTTTCTCAAACTTTCCTTGTTTTTTTTATGAACGGTTTTGAGAAATTCCAGTCACGTATTTTGTAGAATGTCCCTCAATTGGAACTGGTCTGATATTTTTACTATGACTAGTCTGAGGTATAGTTTTGGGGGAGAAACACCACAAAGCTAAAGTACCATTTTTTTCTCATCCTTGCCACTAGCATGGCTCATCATTGTTGATGTTGACCTTGATCACCTGGCTGAGGTACTGTTTCTCTAGTTTCCCCACTGTAAAATTCCTTCTTTTTTCCTCCATTTACATATTGTTCTGTTTGGAAGGAAGTCACTATGCATAGGCCACGCTTAAGGAGTGAAAAGTTCTACTCTACCTCCTTGAGGACAGAAAATCTCCCTAAATTATTTTTACTTCCTCTGTATCAGTGATTTGTCTCTTCTTCCTCATTTATTATTCAGTCATTTATTTATGTCAGTATGGACTCATGGATATTTATTTTTAAACGTTGGATTATAATCCAATATTACTTCTTTTATTTTGTTGTTCTTATTTTTCCAGCTTTGGCCATCGTGAACTATTTCAGTTAGTCACTATGTCCTTTTGGTATGTCCTATTATTATACTTTGGTATTTTTGTGTTGTTTCATTTTTTTAAGTACTTCCTTACTTTCCAACAGTACAAGATGATCTAAGCTCCTCCGATGTATTTCCTCCCCACTCCCAGAATCAGTCATTTATCCAAAGAGCTCTGGTTCCTTTTATTGAAGAATAGTATTAGAAACCAAGCTTTGGGCACTAGGTACACTCCGGCTAAATTTGGATTTATCCAAATCCCATTAAATTTATAAGGAGCCATTGAATATAAGCCTATTTCTCACACCTAAGTGGTAAGAAATAGGTAAGCTAATTTCCCCATTTTATTTATAGACATGAGTCGGTTTGGGCCTTTTTATAAAAATGCTTTAATCCTAGCTTCTACTGATTGGATAACCTTGGTAAGGTGAATAAAATTTAAATGATCATAATAATGATAATGGTTATAGCTATGAGGAAGACATTAAGCTAAGTACTATACAAACATTATCTTGTTATATCCTAACAGCATCGCACAGACATAGGCATTATTATTATCCCATTTTATAGATGATGAAAGTGATCTCAACCTTGATTGTCATACTGAGAACTAAATGAGAAAACATTTGTTAAACCCCCTAGCACAGAGCATGTAGAAGGAACCAATACATCATTATTTTCTCACTCTCTTGCCTCTAGAAAAAAAGAAAATAGGCAAACTCCAGCAACACATTAGCTATAAAAATTCTGCTCATGGTCTGTGAGATGAAAAATATAGAGGTTATATTAGCTCATTTGTTTTCTTTGTTGCTATGTAAATGTAATCTGATTCACAAGAGCCAAAAAACAACCTGCTTCATGAAAGATTGCAAATGAAATGAAGATATATTTATGTAACAGTCAGTTCTGTTTACTGAGTTGTCCCTTATGTAACCCAAATTCTCAGACACCAACAAATTCCATATAACCATTAAATATCTTTTTAGAAATATTTGAGTAGTCTAAGGCACTTTTCCAAAACTTTAATGTTTGGATTAAGACGGAGAGAACCTTAAATAAATCCACAACACCTCTTAAGCTTTCAAAGCTACTGAAATGGCACAAAGTTAACAAAATACCTATATAATATGTAGAAAAGGTCTACAAGTTCACCTCTCCAAGGAAGTAATTTCACTAACATTATAAATCTTGGGCAAAGAGGTTGAGCCCCATGCAAATTTGCAAGCTTTCTCTGAACAGATAAAATGTGCTAGAAGTAAAAGGCTTCTTTGCATGCTCCCTGTTTCTTCCAACCATTTCTTCTTAATGTTTTAGGAAGATGAACATTGATAGTTGGAGGAAAAACCAAGAACACAAGTGTTACAAGCTTCAAAGGTAGCATCAGAATTTAAATCTACTCTGAACACACTTTCCAGCATCTCTACTGTCTTTACTCCAGCTAGAAGCTTTATATACTGCAGACATAATCTCAGACTTTTGCTACTGATATTCCCCTACTTACAGAGCCCTCACCTTCCTTCTGGATCATCAGATTACCAACAAGGCATAAGCCCCACATGCCCGAAAGTCACCTGATGAACAGTCTACTCTCATTCTCAGAACTCTCGATATTTTACTCCTTGAATCAATCTGCAGTACCGCCCATTACAACAGCTGTGTGTCCAGGCTTCCCAGCAGAATTAGAAGTTCCCTCAGGTCTGTTGCTATCTTTCATTCTCTCACCTGCTAGACCTAGCCCAGATGGTCTTCATAATTACTTCTGAGTTCTTTTCATGGATTGATTATGTCTGGGTACAGCTACAGTCTTGGTCTTCGGAGGAAAATTCAGAGCAAGGATGCATCCCCTCTAACCCTGGGCAGGCAGGGGGCTCAGAAGGTTCCTGCCCTCAGCAAGGGTTCTGTCCAAGCCAGTATTTTGGAAGATCCCGAGTGCTGATGATATTCTTTTGATCATATTCCTTTGCAAGGAGATAATGGAGCTTAAAACATTTTTTTTGTAACAAAAGAGCATAAAAAGTGAATTTAAAAGCAAATGGGCCAAAGATTTTTCCCTAGGAAGTCTTTCAATTTCACACACAGAAAATTCTCATGGTATGGACCTATTAGAAATGCTTCTTTTCGTCTCTTTTTGCATATTTATTATGTTCCTCTATGGCTCTGTTATCACTTAATTTGACACTGAGCCTCCAAAGCCACATCTTCTTTCTTCGTGGACTATTAAAAAGGGGCAGGATATTTTAATCATGAAGTCCTGTATAATTTAGAGATTATCTTCTGTCTGTGTGAGTTACAGCAATAATCAAAGGGAGGCTGGGGATTTGTAAAACTAAGGCCCTAATTTTTTGACAGGTGTTCTGCTTAGTATGGAATTAACCTCTTTTTACATCTTATACATACAAAAAAGCAAATTGCCAAGTACATCCTTAGTATACACAGGCAACAAAGAGTCAGAATCTACTAGGTGAGAACTATCTTGTCACAGTCTTAAGCAAGGCTCAATTATTCACTAATAAGAGGAAAGTAAATGATGGGGGAGGGGTCCTATCAGCTGCACTGTCCGAATCTGATTGATCAGCCCACCTGGACATCCTGGGGGGGGACCAGCAGTCTTGATCCAACTCTTAGTTACATTCTTCTTTGCAGCTAATGAAAGATTGACAATTGCTACCAGGCCTTCTTACATCACTTTCCCATACCCAGCCAGTTAGGTCAGTGGAGGGATTAAAAGCATAGTAGCTGGAGTCAGATGGAACGGTATTCAAATCTTAGAGCTACCACGCACTAGCTGTGCATCTTCTGGAAAGCTATTTAATCTCCCAAAGTTTCAGTCTCCTCATTTAACAAAGGTATTAGTCACATCTACCTATAGGATATCATAAATGAGGTTAGGTATGGACTGAGTACCTGGCAAATAATAATTGTTCAACTAAAGACGTTTCTTCCCTGGGAATCTGATTAGCATCTTATTATACATTTATTTCTTTTTACATTCATACAACAGGTTTTTTTTAGCCAGATACAAAGTACCATGTGAAAACTGAATAGTGGTAAATAAAATAAGCTTCATCCCCATCTTCATGGGATTGAGTTATACAAATTATACAATTGTAAGCACATGAAGAAAAAATAAATGAAGGAGAATAATGGGGAGACATATTTAGATAGTATGATATTTAGGTATTTAGATATTTAGACTGTGTTAATTGGGGTTCTTTCAGGAAGTAAATGAGAAACTCAAAGTAACTAAGGAAAGTTTAGAGAAAAACTACTCACTGAGAAAGCTTTGTATGTGAAGTTCCCTGGTAGGGAGTTAAAAAAAAAAAGCTAGCAATAGCTGAGAGCCTTTACCACCCCAAGGGCAAGAGGAGAGTGTTAGGCAACTCTCCATTACTTTAACCAAACACCTGAGACAATTAACTTATAAAGAGAAAAGGTTAGACGAGGGGGGTGTACCTCAGTGGTAGAGTGCTTGCCTAGTATGTGCAATGTCTTGGGTTTGATTGTCAGCACTACAGGGGGACAAAAATAGAGAGAAAATGTTGAATTTTTACTCACAGTTTTCAGTGTAAGGTAGGATGGGGCCATTGCTTTAGGGCCTGTGGTGAGGCAGCACATGGTGGTAGGAGTGCATGATGGGACAAAACCACTCATGGCACAAGCCATGGCACAAAAGAGAAGGAGGAAAGGGCCAGAGTTTCATAGCCCCCTTCAGGGTTATGCCCCCAATGACCCGTGGACTTAGGTCCCGCACTTCCTAAGGTCCCATCACCTCCCAAAAGCATAATGCTGGAAGAGGAGAAGAGCATAATGAGTTCGGAGATGTTCTTAGGGACCATTGATCTACCTGGGTGCGAGATCAAAACACAGATTTCCTTTCCCATCTACTGCATGCTGACCCATGTTTTAACCTCCAACTACTAGAGGCTAAACATAAGTGAAAATCTAAAGAAACCTCCTGACACTTCTATGAATTCCTAAATACTATTCCGTCCATCTGAAATATTGATTCTTCTTCTCCAGCTTTTGCTTTGTGCTGACTCCAAGATCAAGCTTAAAATTCACCTTTCCTTGAAATCGGTCTGGATTCAACAGATTAGAGAGAAGGAGAGGTATCGTAAGCACTGCCAGATTATACCAAATCATTGTCCAGAGAACTCTGGTTGAAGTATACCCCTCCTCCCTCTAAAGCAACCTGGGGAAGTTGTGGTTCACCAGTTATTGATGAGAAATGATAACTGCTTTCTAACCCTACCACTACGACCTAGAAATCCTCCTGAGAGGGGTGGTCTAGGCAGTCACAGAGGGGTCCTTGAGTTCCAGGTACCTTCCATGGTGGCACAGCCAAGCCATGAGAGGAAACCAGAGCTATAATACTGGAAAAATGGGGTCACTAAAGAAAGACTCACACCTAGAGGTTAGACTGGAGGTAGTTGAAGTGGTTTGTTGAGGATGGGAATTAAACAGGAAACTTTATCACTAATTGAATGAGCATGAGCAACAGATGAAAAATGAGAGGTTGATTGTATGCATCATATTATTGTTTCTGATTCTTAACTCCTTCTTGTTGCAGAATTACAAATCCATATTCTTTGCCATGTGACCTTACATTATCTCTCAAAAATATAGGGAACATAATGCAGACCAAGTATACACCTTTGCCTCTTTGATGCTGAGCTTAACGATGAGATTGGTTTTGTCCAGAGGATATTAGCAAAGGTGATACAAACAGAGACTCTAAATGGTCTTGCATGGTTTGGCTTGTCTCTTGTGGTCCTATGAATCCACATGAGTCAACCTGAACTTGACTGGAATCCAGCCTGGCCCTACCATACTCAGCCCAGATCAACCAAACTGCAGCAGACCTGCAGACCCATGCTTATCAAATTACATTGGCTGAAATGTTTGTTACTCAGCAGGAACTGATGAATATTAGGTTTCTGGAAGCTGTGTGGGGACACTGGCTGAGGAGTTTCTAGCATATCTACATGTCAGACAACACATACTATTGTCTCGGAAAATAACTGGCTACAATCTTCCTGGTGCTTCATCTCTGTGTTCAGCAAGTTTGTGCATGTGGGAGCCAAGATGACTATTCCAGAGCCAAAGGGATCAACCAGAATCAGTTCAAAGAAATACTGAGATCATTCTTCTTTTTTTCTTTGTTATCTACACTGTTAAGTCCATGAATGATAGTGCTGAGATCCTGGGGTTCCATGTCAAATAATTGCAACTATTTGTGTACATGCCATTATACTCCCCAAAGATTCTTTTCATAAACCAGACTGGCTGGCCTTTTAACCATGTGGATGGCTTTTGTCCTCTTTTCCCACCTGTGACCTATCTGGCTGCATCTGGCCCACATTTCACTATACTGCTTCAGACAGCATCTCACCAGACATAAAGAGAGACACCAGAACGCTTCTACTAGATGTTTGAAACAATGCATAACTCAGAGGGGAAAATGCCACATTCTTTCCTCTGGAGCACCTATAAAAAGAATTGAGAATACACTTAAATTATCTAGCTACACTATGCTGACCCCAAAATACATACAGCAAAAGGATGGCTTTAATAGCTTCAAAAAGAACTCTGTTCATGTGCTGCCCACAGGTACCCTGAAAGACCCACCAGACACTGTGCTAGACACTAAAAGAAATACAAAAAAATCAGAACCACAAATTTCCTGCCCTCAAAGAGTTCACGAATTAGCAAAATAAAACATCTTCAGCAAATGCTACTATTAACAAAAATAACTGACTAGCTCATGAACTAGTCAAACTTTTTAAAGAGACTGTCATTGAGTTCTGGCAACACTGCCCATTTTATTGTCAGAACAATTGAAAGGTCTAAAGAACTCACCTAAGGTCACAGAACTCATATGTGGTTGATGTGAGACTTAGCTGTGTTTCTGACTTTGTTTGACCCTAATGATCATGTGTTTAGCCACTAACTACCTTTTCTCCCTCTCCAGAATTATAATTCAATAAAACAAGAGTCTTGGTGAAAGCATTTGCCAAGTGAGATGGTCACATAATAGAGAAAATGGCTGTCTGGGGGAAGAGAAAACCATATCACGAAGAAGATGAACAATGAGTAGAATATGGAAGAATGCACCAGATTTTACAAATAGAAATAAAAGGAAAAGGCATTTGATTTTAAGGAACGGTATTTGTAGAAATCATAGAAGTATGAAAGAGCATGCACCATTCAAGGAGGTTACAGAGAAAGATGCAGATGGATAGGAATAAAGAAAGGATGATTCACACTAGAAAGACAGAAAGGTATTTTTGGTACCTGACTCGAAAGGACCCTGAAGCATTTGCAAATTAAGTTCTTGGTACCCTTATAGAAATTCATTTTTTTCTTTTATTTTTCCCCCTGATCTAGTTTGCATATTTTGAAAATGAATTTCATTTTGCTGTTTATTACCCATATATTGAACCTGTCTATATCTCTTGGAATAAATTCTATCCATCATTCTTATTGGATTTATTCCAGCACCACCCCAGCTTGTATAATTTGCAAATTTCATTAACATTCTCTTTACTTTCTCTTCAAAACCATTAATAACTGTGTTGCATATGATCAGGCTTAACACCAATCTCTCTGGCACCCCTACTAATCAACTACCCCTCACTAGATGTCACGCTATTCATCACCATTCCTTGTTTACAGATCCCCAGAAAATTATCAATCCCTATGACAGTGTTCATATCCAAGCCAGTGTCAATTAATTTTATAAGTAAAATTTTGTGATGTGGTATCAAATGCATTCCCCAAATCAAGATGTATTGCAGTGACTTTGTTCTCCACTGTGAATTTTAAACAGCTTCCAGATCAGTCTTGGATGATTTATTTGTGGCAACACCAAGTTGCTTATTCACTCATGATTCCATTACTTCTTAGATGTTCTGGGCTATTTTTCTCCACACACTTAAACTTCCTAGAGGTAATCTCAGGGATCATTCCTCTTTTGAAAAGATAGGTGAACACATTTGTTGCTGACCTGAACTTCTCTGATCTCCGCAAATAGATCAAGTCATTTAAAAAGCAATTCCTTTTTTGTGTCTGGCAGCTTTTATAAAGGAGCTAGGCACCTCCACGAGCTCTGAGCTCTCACCCTGATAAGCTGGCATTGGATGTCACCTGCTGGGGCAATGAGCATGTGTTGCAGCCTGTGGACAAAACATCAATTTTGTGAGCTCCTTCTACTTGCACCTCTAAGCTGGTATTTGTTCATTTTTTCAGCGCTAGGTACAAATCATCTACACCATGAAATATTCCAGACCAATGTACTACAATGCCAGCTCGTGCACCCCCAAGATGCTGTCTGCTTTAGGGATACAAATGAATTCAAAAGAAAATGATTAGAACTGTAAGTCCACTATTTAAAAATCATAATGTAGCCGAAAACTGAACCCATATAAGTACTGAGTTTGGTTGTACTTCTTTCTCATTTGTCCCTACCTGTGACTCCCTCCCCCTCCACTGTCATTGGAAAGGATACTTGACAGATAATAAGAGCTAAGAATAAACAATAATTTCTATCAAAATGTTTCTTTTATCTCAAAATAAAGAGGAAAAAGCAAGAGTAGGAAAAAGTTCACAAAAGAAGAGAGAGGAAAAGGAGGGGCCTAGAGTGTCATTGAACACTCTAGGGAGCAGGAGCAATCTACTTTGAATTACACCAAAACTCAAGTGAGCTTCAACAGAGCTCAATGGTTTCCAAAGAAACATTCTTAAACTATCCAGGTTACATCTCCCAGGTATTTACATGAGCACTCCGTTGCTGACTCGTCCTGCTGGACAGGAGATGCAAGGTTTCCAGTCTACACATCTGCCGAGTCAGGCTGTAATGGGTATGTATTTGGGAACAGCTGTCCTGCATGCTTTTCTGAATGAGGCTGGTATAATAGTGATCTCCAGAGAAACAGAACCACCAGGATACTAGGATGTATGTGGGTAGAAAGAAAGAAAGGGGAAGGGGTTGTATATATATATATATATATATATATATATATATATATATATATACATGCAGAGAGAGAAAGAGACTGTCAAGATTATGAGAAATTGGCTCATATAGTTACGGAGACCAGGTCCAGCAGTATGCAAACTGGGAAGCCAGGAGAGCCAATGGGGAAGTTCCCAGTTTGAGACTGAAGACCTGAGAACCAGGTTAGTGGATGGTGTAAATCCCAATCCAAGAGCAGCAGAACACTGATATCAAGCTCATCTAGGCAAGAAGGAAAGGGCTGAGTCCTCCCTTCCTCTGCTTTTTGTTCTATTGAAGTCCTCAATGGATTGGATGACGCCCAGCCACACTGGGAGCATTGATCTTCTTTACGGAGTCCACCCTTCAAATGCTAATCTTATCCGGAAACACCCTCACAGGCACACTCAGAAATAATGTTTAACCTGGGCACCCCATAACTCAGTCCAATTGATGCATGAAATTAACCATCATCTTTATTTCCCTGTCATGGATAGGTTCTCCTGAACTTATGTCTGGGAGACATTGAGACAAGTCAAATGTGTTGTTTAAAAATTATATATATATATAATTTAAAAATTATATATATATATAATTTAAAAATTATATATATATATAATTATATATATATATATATAAGTGTGTGTGTGTGTGTGTGTGTGTGTGTGTGTGTGTGTGTGTTCTCTTCCTCTGTCTACCTATAAGGTATTGCATTTGTGTTCATGGCAACTGATTTTATGCCAAGGCAGACCCACAGAAAATCTCAATGGAGTCACCTTTATTCTGGTACCGGAAGCATATGGCTTTCACTTGAAATCAAATCTCTAAGCCTAACTCTCGCCAGAGCCTTTGGTTTCTACATGGTTGTCCCCATGGTAATGTCTGTGGCTACTTCACTCCCTCCACTCATTCATTGATCAGCTACAGCTACATTTGAAACATCTCTATCCAAGTCATGGTGCTAGACACTTTGGTGCCCCCCCAAAGATGAAGACAATTTGGTGTCTACCCTTCAAGGAGTGACAGCAAGAATGGGAAGGGTCATAAGACACATACACACAGATAAAAATAAAAGCACAATGCCAGATATGGTATGACGAGTATTGCAGACATGAGATTATAGACATTCATGGGGTGAAGAAATCACAACTGGTTTTAGGAACTCTAGAAAGTCTTCATGAAGGAGGGAGGATCTAAAAGGGACATTTAGCAAGTCAGGGTGGGGAAGAAGACTTTTCACACAGACCGGTGCTGGTCTATCTGACCCCGGATCCGCTCAGAGGACCATAAGCATGCAGGTGCCGTGGCCTGAACTTGGATGAGTATAAATGAGTGACATCAATAGGAAATGAGTTGGGCCAGGAGCTGGAAAGCCTTGAATATCAGGCCAAATCTGAATTTAATCCAAGAGGCATACATGACTTCAAGGAGGTATTTTTAATCACACATTCCCTGTCTTTAGAATTAACCTGTTGAACGATGTTTCCAAATCCTTTGTAAAACTGTACTCTTTATGCCCTTTATGAACTCATTCATGAATGCATAATTTTATGGCGCTCTACTCTGTAATGTGCCACAAGGGAGCCTGTGCAAAGACAGGTCATATAAATTCTGCCTTCAACCTTACTCAGAGCTGACCAGTGAGGGTGGGAATCAACACACGGAGAATTTAACCGGTTGAACCCCTGCTCTCGCTGACATTCTTTTCTCCCTTGCTTTCTAGCAGAACACTCTCCCCTGGCTCCCCTCGGTGTCCTTGAATATCCTTCTCGGCCTCCTTCCTCTTTTCTTGTCCTTCTGCCTGCCGCTATGCCTTAATCTACTTCAGAACTTGACCCTTTTCTCCTTCTCTTTTTAGACTCCATGGCCCCTTTGAAGAAGCCCTTCTATTTCCACGGCTTCAACCACCACTTATGTGGCCATAACTATTATCTGGCTTCAACCTCTCTCCTGACTTCTGACTGACATTTCCTGAAGCTTCCTAACTATACTCATCAGTAAACACTTCAAAAGCAGTATGTTCAAAGCCAAGGTCATTTTCTTTCCCTTCCAAAATCTCCCCTTACCCAAACCTGTTCTCTGCATGATTTCCTGTCTCCACAGTATCACTACACACAGCAGTGTTTACGCTAGAAACATGGGAAAATTCTGAATTGTGCTTTTCCCTTACCCCCAAATGCTACTGATGATACTTCTCAAATATCTGTGGCATCCATATCCTCTCTTCATCCCAGTCTGAGTGTGTCAACTTCGGATTCCTGGGTGATTCCAATAGTCCTGTGGTTGGTCACCCTATCTTCTTTAATAGCGTAGTAGTGCCAGGGTGATCTTTCTAAAACAAATGTGTGTGTGTGTGTGTGTGTGTGTGTGTGTGTGTG